>JAMXBD010003040.1:0-144715 GCA_024138025.1 Combretum micranthum
AGGAGATCAAGAGAAGAATATGAGCACAAACTGGTATTTAGAAGATAAAGTCAAACACCAGATATACACCATCAGTCAAAGCCAACTGTAGAAACATCATGCAAGCCATGCTCTCCAAGTCCAAAAGTAAGAAAAAGAGGAATAAAGCCGCAAATTTTGCAGCCATGATGGGATCAGCCCAACCATGGGCTATCGCTTGTGAGCAATGATAAGATAGGTCAAGAAAGCCAATGTAAATGCTGTGAACAAATTAGAGTTTAAGGTGAATAGCTCTAAGAACTTGCAATTTGATCTTCCCTAAATAGAAAATTTGAAGAATATCGAGCCAATGACTATAAAAAAAAAGTACGCTTCATGGGAGGCAACCCATGTTTTAATTTTGTTAAGTTAAGTTATTTTTGTTTCCTTACTTTTTCACTATCCTAAGTCCTTTTTTCTATCAAAAAATTGCAGGTGTTAAGTGCTTTACACAATCAAGAGAAGATGAGAGTAAATTTCAAGTGTGAGAAAAACACAAATTGTAAACCCTGAAAACTCCATAATATGAAACAACTTTAGTTAGAATTTATGAACTGACTAGTAAACCTAAGGTTAACCAGAAACCCTAAGTTAGATAGATAACTTAAATGTGCCGGATTAGGACCCATAAACTTCATAAAAGAACTTCTTTGACCCCAACTGATACCAAAAACAAGATTTTGTATCCCGAGTTGATAATTCAAGTTGTGATCAAAGGAAACTTCAAATCCTAAACCCGAATCCTTGTCGAACAGACAGATTATATAGGAAAACCTAAAATATAGAAATTAAGAAATCATTTGGTATTCAATAGAGACCTGAAATTAAAACAAGGTATAGTAATGGACCTATATTGGATTGGAACCCTAAAATTTGAGATTTCTAGTCAGTAATAAAATACATTGATAAGATTTCATAGTGGGTAACCAAATCTAATACATATAACTAATTTAGCCTATATATCAGTAGTAATATTAAGTAACGACTCAATAGGGTTTTAGTTAGAAAATCGTGATCTTAAGATGAACTGTTAGATTATAAATACCTAATTAAAAACATAAACTGATATATAACTTGAGATCTAGACCTCAAATACAGATTTGAATCATACCAATATTCGAATTAGGATTTTCTAAAGCTCTTGAAGCCTGAAACGAAAATTGACCCGAAAAGCTTATAAAATCGAAATCGCGGAAGATAAACCTTTCTTAAACAAATAGATACGTATTATAAAACTTAAATTTGTACTTTTTGTTAAACTAAACATCTTGTAGGATCCATTAAAGACATTTGTATATATAAACTTACATATATAAGCTAAAATATACCCTAGTAATGCAATAAACTACCTGAAAATTCAACTAAATAATATTTAACTATTATATAATTAATATATATGTAATTACAACTTGCAAGGGATGTTATAATTGTTTTGGAGGGCTGTGATCTTCTCAAATATTGTGAGCCGAAAATCTCTCAATAATACAACCTAAAAGTCAATACAAATCCTCTCCTAGGCTAATACAAACTAGCCAACTCACCCACACATTAATGACAATCCAACAAGTGAATGAATGAACAAAAAATAGGAGCAATTCGTTTCAATTATGAGGGAGAAACACAGCCGAGCTTTGCATTCGTTTATATATATATACATATTAACGAACTCGAAAGACACGCAAACGAACTTCAATCCTCTCAAACTTTCCAGAATACAACTACACCCTGTTAGAGTTAAATCCACCTGGAAATCGATTTTTAAACACACACCTCAACCCAGTTCGAAAATTTGAGCAAAAACTGGGAAAAACGCATGAAAACGAGCTTGAGGTAAGTTGATTCTATTCCGCGTGTTTTTTTCAATTCTAAAGGATGATACTGACTCCTAAACATCTTAGGAAGCTAACCAAGTCCATTAGGACTTCGGATTTCACCGAGAAGCCACAACGAAGGTGATTTTCCTAAACCCTACCGAGCTTGATGATCCAAAATGGTGGGTAACATGTTGTTATTATGTTGTTTTCTGGATATTCAAGTAGCTTAAAGTCTTAGGAGTCCATAGGATCCAAAACCCGACGTTTTGACGTCGGGATTGACCAGAATTAGCCGCGGCTCATCGAGGAAGAAAGTGAACAGTGATTCCCCAATGAGCACGGGGCGATACATGGGCGTGTTTCACTCGTGTACCTCTCGGCCGAATAAAAAAAAGAAAAAAGAAAAGAAAAACGAAACTAATTAAATTTAACTATAGATTAATTAATAAAAGTAATTTTAGAATTATTATTATTATTTATGCATTTATTTATTTTTCTGGAAATAGTAATAGTATTAGAGTATAATAATACAAAATCAGATATTTTATTTATTTATTTAAATTTAAAAATAAATTATTTTCTGGCCTTAATTAAATGTAAACCCCAAATTTTCGGAATCGGTTTAGCATAAAACCCTAAACCGGAAGTCAAACGGAACCCTAAAGGTCAACAAAACCCTAGTTTACCGTATCCAACTAAATCCGGCATTGCCGTTTTCTTTGGCCCTAGAAAAAGAAGTTGGATAATTAGCTAATAGTTCGTAATAACCATAGGTTTTATAAAAATTTCAGTTTCGCGAAATTCGGGTGTCCTTCGAACCCGATCGGACACAGTTCTCGAAAAACGTGTCCGGAAGCCGGAATAGTAAAAATATTCCGAATACACCGTTAGACTCGTAAAAATATAAGTTTTCCAAAAATATCAGTTTCGTAATTTTTCGGTAAGTAAAAATAACAGATATAGCTATTATACGCGTATTTTCTTACTACCGGTACTTTAATTGTCATATCTACTTTACATTACACTATTCATTACTATTCTACACTATTCTTTTATCTCTACTTTTTCTTACACCTATTCTTACACTCTACATAACCTATAATCTTAACTTTTTACCTTTCCCATAACTTTATATCACATCTACCTTACATATTACATCTTTTATTTTTCAAAAAGTCAAAAAAATAAAACAAACCCCCCCATGCATGGCCGGCCCCCCCCTCTCAATGCCCTCAATTTGTTTTAATTTTACTTTATTTTAATCACACAAAAATCACTCCTCAATTTCCTATAAATACCCCCCTTCTCTTTCACTTCTTTCACACCACTTCTACACTAAAATTACTCTCTCAAAATCTCTCAAGAATTTCTCTCCAAGAAGTTCTTTCAAGAAGTCTCTTTAGCTCATCTCCTTTAGGTAAAAATTCTTCAAGAAGTTTCCATGTTCATCTACTTAGTATGAACTTAATGTGTGTTTTCTAAAACCATGAAGGTTAAGAAAGCAACAATAGGTTCATACTTTGTTTTTGTCCATAATCATAATTCCTTTATGTTCATGTTTCTTTTATATTCAATGTTTCTCTTATGTTCATTTATGTTTCTTTTATGTTCATAACTATCTACTATATCTATATAGCTATATATACTATTTAGAGCATATAAGCTCATGATCTTGCAATTTATTTACTTCAATGCATTTTATTTATTCCAAGTTGTTTTTAAGACTAGTCTCTAGTCTTAGACTTGTCCTCATCAAGTCAAAACAAGCTTTTCTTTCTTTCATTTTATTTATTATGGGACTAGTTTACTTCTTAGTCCCGGGAGCCTTGAAAAAGCTAAGACTCCAATACTTGACTTTATTATGCTTTATGGTTATTATTATTCTCATAATCATGTTCATTTAGATTGTTGTCCATAATTTTATTTAAACAAAAAGAAGAATTTTGTCACTTAGAAATAAGTTTATGTAAAGTATAAAATCTATAAAGCAACACAAAATAAACTCATTCCTTTTCATGTTACAAAAAGAACTCACTATAATTTTATAAACTACTTTTACTTTAAAAAGCCACTTAGATCCTTATTATCCCACCTTGTTTTTCAAAAGAAAATATTTTGTTGACAAAAATGGTTCTTTTCATAAGAAAGAAAATAAGATGGATGACTAAGGAAATTTTTAAGTAAAGACCTTTGCAAACAAATAGGCAAAGAAAATTTATGGTTTGAAAATAATAAAGTTATTTCTTTTCAAGTTACAAGAAGAAGTTAATAAGATTATAGAAATTAGTTTTTCTACAAAAAGTCCTTAATTGTTCCACATTGTTTTTATGAAGAAAACAAATTTTCATGCATGGATTATTTTTGAAAAATATGAGACATGAGAAAAAGAATGAGAAATATCAAGTAAGGATTTTTGCAAAACAAGTAAACAAAGGAATTTACACAAGAAAAATGAAGAATAGCATATTTCCTAGAAAACTTCAAATATAGTATTAATGTAACTTAGAAAGTAGAAAATTTTATTTTCAAAGGTCACTTAGAAAAAGATAAATAAAACCAACATAAAACGTTTTTAGAAAATAAAGAAAACAAGGTATTCATTTCAAAGAAATTTGCAAAAACAATTTCCGAAAAGCTTCAAACCAACATTGTTTTACCTAAGAAAAATAAATTGGACAACAAGACACTTGAGCATGCTTAAATATGAGTTATATAGTTATAAAAAGAGAATTTTTCAACTATATAGATAACTAAGTATTTATCAAACAAATTTTGATTTCTTGAACCAAAGTTGTTTTTGGAAATCCGTGGTGAATTTTGTCACTACTTTTTCAGAGCCTATATGGCCTTGTTTGTTGGAAATAATTTTGGAAATGGGTAGATCTTTTCGAGTAGGTAGAAATCGGTATATTATATGCGCGATTCCGAGTTAAAATGACCAAGTTATGGCCATTTTAAGTTGGAACATTCTTCATACGAACTTTAACGTTCTTTGACATTGTTTTGTCAAAATTCAAGAAAATCATCAAGAAAAACTCATTGTGGGTATTTTCTTTGGCTAGGTGACCCCGAGGAAGGATTCCTTTACCCCGAGAACTATTACGATTAAGTGGAGTGTGTGAACGACTCATCCGCTTAGAGGAATAGACGACAATGGCATCGTGAGTTTATTTCCATTAAATGCTATACTTGTTGTGCTTGTAAATTAGTTGCACTAGAGTTAGGAAAAGATAAACCGATATGCATGTAAAATAATTCCTTGAAAGAATTCTAAGAATATCGAAGCCAGAATTGTTCTAAGTGATTGTTTTAGTTTAATATTGATTTGTGTGAAATTCCTTGATCGCCATAAAGTTGAAAATAATTATGTTATGACTTTATAAATTAATGAACTCATGCATACCACGAAGTGAGTCACATTGCATGGTTGGGTTATTATCCTTGGGTGAGAAGGATAGTAAGCTCATGTCGAAAGCAACACTTGGCGGGAGATCCGAAAGCGATTGCTTGGCGGCTTAATGGAATATGCTTGGCGGTAGATCCGAAAGCAAGGTCAATCAAGTAGATTCGGAATGCTCGACGATGTGTGCTCGTGAGCAAGAAAACTTTTTATTAAAACTACTTGAATTGAGGTTATGTATCACCAAACCCCGAATGGAGGGCGTAAATCCATTCAACATATAGTTCCCGGAAAACTATATGCTTGTTTGCCCACGTGCTTGTGCATTACATTTGTTTGATTAAATCAACTTGTTTGAATCTTGTTACAAGAAGTTATTTATGGAAATAGTTCTCACTAAGCCTATTAGCTTATACCCCATAGATATCTTTTGCAGTTTCCTTACTTATGGTTAAGGCCACGTGGACCATGCGGGCAGGTAATCTCTCTTGAACATTAGAAATTGGGTAAAGTGTAGCATAGTATTAGCATGCAAATATTTATATAATAGATGTAATTTAGGGAGTTGTCCCTAAGTTTGTAAAGTCTTTGCCATGAATGAATAATTATTGTGAATCCTCTTTTCTTAATATGTTTCTATATCTCCTTAAGCTTCATAATTCCATATATGGTCCTCTAAAGTTGTGAAAGTACGCCTTACACTTAATATAAAAGCTTTTGGGAATGGCTAAGGTTGTCATACTTAAGCTTTAATATTGAGTGTGGCGGACTGTCACGTTTAGGGTACCCATTGGGGCGTGACATTAAATATATTATGTTTAAATATTGATATATTAATATTATCCAAAGAGAATTTTTAGAAATATAAATTACTTTTATTAAGTAATTTACATATAATAGGCTTTCTAACTATAATTATTAATATTATTAAAAGAAATTTTTTTATTATTTTCGAAAATATTATTTCTGAAATAATATTAAAAATGAATATAAGACTAAAATTATTTTAGTAATACTATGAATTTAAGCATAGGACAACTATTAATAATTACTAATGAAAAGTAATTATTCTATCTTATCTATTTCAGAAATTATTATATTATTATTATTATCATCATCATCATCATCATCATCATCATCATCATCATTATTAGTATTATGGATGTTATTATTATTATTATTATTGATAATAATTAATAATATTCTTATTATTTACGGTAAAAGGAGAAATTTTTTAAAATAGTTATAATTAAATTAATAAATCCTTTTATTAGTAAGTATATTTTCATAAAGATGATATTAAACTAATTTATAGAAAAATATATATATATACTATATATAATTTATGAGTTTAGTAAATACTAAGTATATATTTAAATATTTGTAAATGAATAGATAACAATGGAAATTTAGATAATCCAAAATTGTGAGTATAGGAATATCTATACTCTATAAGAAAAATTTATTAAGTAATTAAAAAGAAAACTAATAGGTTTGAACAATAAAAATGAACTAACTAAATTATTAAACTTCCAAATACCCAATCATAGATTCAAGTATCCAACCAAATCAATAAAATAAACTGATTACAATGGTTAGAACTTAGGGCTAATTCAAAAGAACTAGTTAAGAATAAAATAGAAACCCAGCAAACCATTAGGATACTTAAATATTCATAGGAACTAGGTTGTATAGTCTGTAATTTTAATAACTATATGATTTATCTCAATAGTGACTCAGGTATTGGAGAGGACCTTCCTGAAGATTACTACGATTAAATAGTATGGCCAGGTGAGTAACTCAGTCTTATTACATTGGTTGTGCTTAAACTAGTAGTGAATCTTAAATAAAATGATAATGAAAATTGGTGTACTATTTGAATTATGAAAGTTGTGTATTGTATTACATCGATTGCCATGTCACACTAAAATAAGTGATAACACAAATGCATGTATCTTGATAATGTATATAGCATCTGATTAAGTGTCTGTAATGCTTAATCACCTCCAAATTAACTAAAAACTACTGGTATCATAATGGAAAATGATCATGCATTACATGCTATGCATAAAAAGCATTGGAGTAAGTGGTAGCCCTACATGTTGGTTTTTTCGGATCTTTGGTAATGCTTGAATTATCTAGGCCAGGGAGCTATTAGTTAATTGCAAGATTACCCTTATCTGTTAATACCATAGGAACTAAATGGTAAACGAAGGACGCCGCTTATGGTATTACTTGGAAATAACTAACACTTAGTGGAGTTTCTAAAGCTAAAACAGGAAATAAATGATGAAACATGATAAGCTAAATTAAATTGATATATCCTGAAAGCTTAAGTCTCTCCTGGGTAGGTGGAACCATAGATTGTGTTCCTTCAACCCCGATGAGAGGGCGTAAATCTTCATCCTGTTTGGATTCCGGGTTTCTAAGCTTGTAATGTTCATTTGTTTATTGATGCATTTCATATGATTGTTAAATAACTTGTATGTTATATGTAGATAAGTTCTAGTTATTCACTGAGCTTGTGTTTTAGCTCACACTCCCACAGTCCTTTCAGGTTCACTTTACGACCCTTGGCTCATTACTAGCAGGAGCATGGTCCCGGTAAGAGATTAGAAGCCAGAAGTTTAAGATTAGTAGATTGGAATATCTATATCTGTATTAGTCTTTGATGCATTTAATGTGCATTAGAATCATTAGCTAAGATTGTAAGGACTTATAAAGCATATGATCTGTAATATTGTATTTCGTAATAGTTGTTTACTAATTTACGTCTTATATATGTTTGTTTATCCTATCCAATCAACTACAAGATCCTGTTTATTGAAATCATGTCACTCCTAGAAGGTAAACTAATAATGATAATTGAGTGGTTCTTGATTATTATTATTAGAATACCCTTGGGGTGTGACACAAATTGGTATGAATTTAATCCTTGAAAGAGAATGAGGTAAGTTTTCATCTCATTTCTAAGAATTTTTTGCAAGTTACATGTTGAATTTATGATGAAAACTTAAAATTTTTTCTGCTGTAAATTAGGTAAATTTGAACACATTTAATTATTTATGCTTAAAGAACTTCAAGTTAGCTCTGAGCTTACTATTTTCAACACTAGCTTTAAGCCTAAGCTTACTTAGAACAATATATTCTTATGGATTTGAAGTTTTTCAAAGTAAAAATTTTGGTTTTAGAGTCATCCCAGCCCGAAGCATGGCCGAGTAGAATGTAAACCCCCAAAGTTTTGTGATCGGTTTAGCTTAAACCCTAATCGGAAGATTAACCGGAAACCCTAAAATCAACAAAATCCTAGTTAGACGTAATAGTTTAAGTTCGGCAATCCCGTGTTCACAACCCTAAGAAAGTAAGTAAGAGTTTTAGTATGTAGAATAGTTCATAATAACATAAGGAAGCTTAAAAAGATCAAATTAGTAAAACCGTAAATCGTTTTGAACCCGAACGGATACAGTTATTGAAAAACATGTCCCACGGCCTAGAATAGTAAAAATTCAGGATATACCATTAGACTCGTAAAAATATAAGGTTTTCAAAAATATTAGTCTTATAATTTTTTCGGTAAGTAAAATAATAGAATCGCAATTATACCGTATGTTCTTATTACGATACTTTATTAGTCATATCTACTTTACATTACACTATTATTACTATTCTACACTAGTCTTTTTCTCTACTTTTTCTAACACCTATTCTTACACCCTATACACCTATTATCTTTACTTTTACCTTTCCCATAATTTTATTTCACATCTATCTTACTTATTAGTACATTTAATCAACAAAAATACAACAAAAAAACACTCTCTTCCCCTCTCTCGTAAAGTGCCGCACCTCTACCCACCTCCACCCCCCCCACCCCCCCCCCCCCCCCCCCCCCCTCCTCAATTTTCTTTTTATTTTTCTTTATTTAAATCACATAAAAATTCACTCCTCATTTCCTATAAATTTCCCCTCCTCCTCTTTCACTTCTTTCACATAATTACTACCCACAAATTCTCTACCAAATCTCTCTAAAATTTTCCTTTCAACGCTCTCTCCATATACACTCTCAAAACCCTCTCAAAAATATCTTCTACATATATAAAACTCATTCACACATAATATCTCAAAACACTTTTTAGATAAAATTTTATTTACCAAATTCTTCTTCTCATGTCATGTAACTTTACATGACCATGGTGTGAGTTTCAAAAGACTAAATGTTATGGAAACTACACTATGTTCATGTATTGTTCTTGTTCATGAAAATCTATTTATATATTTATGTTGTTACTCTACTTTGTTCATATTATTATTGTTATTATATCTAACTAAGTATTATGTAGCTACATATATATATTCTTTAGAGTATATAAGCTCACTTACAATTTATTTACTTTCATGCAAAGTAATTTCTTATATTCTTTTTCACAATTTATTTATTTCATGTTGTTTTAAGACTAAGTCTCTAGTCTTAGACTTGTCCTCATCAAATCAAAACAATTTTCTTTATTTTATTTTGTTTCTCTCTTTTTGGGATTAGTCTACTTCTTAGTCCCAAGAGCCTTGAAGAAGCTAAGACTCCCAATACTTGACTTTATTTATTATTTTATGTTATTTTTGCTTGTTATTATTTCTCATAATTATGCCCATTAAGATTGTTGTTGTCACGCCCCAACGGATACCCTAAACGTGACAGTCCGCCACAACTCAATATTAAGCTTAAGTATAACGACCTAGTCATTTCCAAAGCTTTTATATCAAGTGTAAGGCTTACTTTCACAATTTTAGGAGACCATATGGAATGATGAAGCTTAAGGAGATATAAAAACATATTAGAAAAGAGGATTCACAATAAAGATTTGTTCATAGCAAAGACTGTGCATACTTAGAATAATTCCCTAAATTTCTAAGCTATTATATAAATATTTGCATGCTAGTACTATGATATACTTTATCCAGAGTTCTAATATTCAAAAGGGATTACCTGCCCACTTGGTCCACGTGGCCTTAGCCATAAGTACGGGAACTGCAAAAGGTAGCTATCGGGTATAAGCTAATAGGCTTAGTGAGAACTATTTCTATAAATAACTTCTTGTAACAAGATTCAGACAAGTTGGTTAATCACACGTATGTAATGCATCAAACACGTGGGCAAACAATCATATAGCTTTCCGAGAACTATATGTTGAATGGATTTACGCCCTCCATTCGGGGTTTGGTGATACTCAAAACAAGTAGATTTGATGATAGAAAATTTAAGCTTGCGAGCACACATCGCCAAGCATCAATAAAAACTTTTATACTTGCGAGCACTCATCGCCAAGTATTCCGAACCTACTTGATTTGACCTTGCTTTCGGATCAACCGCCAAGCATATTCCATTAAGCCGCCAAGCAATCGCTTTCGGATCTTCCGCCAAGTGTTGCTTTCGACATGAGCCTACTATCCTTCTCACCCAAGGATAATATCCCAACCATGTAATGTGACTCACTTCGTGGTATGTATGAGTTCATTAATTTATAAAGTCATAACATAATTATTTTCAATTTTATGGTGATCAAGGAATTTCACACAAATCAATATTATACTAAAACAATCACTTAGAACAATTCGGGCTTCGATATTCTTAGAATTCTTTCAAGGAATTAATTTACATGCATATCGGTTTATCTTTTCCTAATTCTAGTGCAACTAATTTACAAGCACAACAAGTGTAGCATTTAATGGAAATAAACTCACGATGCCATTGTCGTCTAATCCTAAGCGGATGAGTCGTTCACAGACACTCCACTAGATCGTAATAGTTCTCGGGTGAAGAAATCCTTCCTCGGGGTCACCTAACCAAAGGAAATACCCACAATAAGTTTTTCTTGAAGATCTTCTTGAATTTTGACAAAACAATGTCAAAGAACGTCAAAGTTCGTATGGAAGAGTGTTCCAACTTAAAATGGCCATAACTGGTCATTTTAACTCGGAATCGCGCATATAATATACCGATCTATCTATTCGAAAAGATCTACCCATTTCTAAAATTATTTCCCTCAAACAAAGCCACATAGGCTCCGAAAAACTGGTGACAAAATTCACCACGATTTTCAAGTAAAAACAACTTTGGTTCAAGAAATCAAAATTTGTTTGATAAATACTTAGTATCTAATATAGGAAAATTCTCTTTTTATGACTATGTAACTCATACTTAAGCATGCTCAAATGTCTTGTTGTCCAAATTATTTTCTTAAGTAAAACAATGTCGGTTTGAAGCTTTTCAGAAATTGTTTTTGTGAATTTCTTTGAAATGAATACCTTGTTTATCTTGTTCTAAAAATGTTTTATGTTGGTTTTATTTATCTTTTTCTAAGTGAATTTTGAAAATAGAATTTTCTACTTCCTAAGTTACACTAATAATATTTTTGAAGTTTTTCTAGAAAATATGCTTTTCCTTATTTTCTTGAGTAAATTCCTTTGTTTACTTATTTTGGCAAAAATCTTTACTTGATTTCTCATTCTTTTTCTTATGTTCTCCATTTCCAAAAACAATTACTATGCATGAAATTTGGTTTCCTTGTAAAAACAAAGTGGAACAGTTAAGGACTTTTTGTAGAAAAACTAATTTCTATAATCTTATTAACTTTTTCTTATATCTTGAAAAGTGAAAATTTTATTCTTTTTCAAACCATAAGTTTTCTTGCCTATTTGCAAGGTCTTTACTTAAAAATTTCCTTAGTCATCCATCTTATTTTCTTTATGAAAGAACCATTTTTGTCAACAAAATATTTTCTTTTCAAAAGCAAAGTAAAGTAACAAAGATTTAACTAGCTTTTTAAGTAAAAATAGTTTCTAAATTTATAGCGAATTCTTTTTGTAACTTGAAAATGAATGAATTTATTTTTGTTGTCTTATATTTTTGTTTCACATAAACTTATTCCTAAGTGACAAAAAGTCTTCTTTATTTCATTATCTTTAGAGAACAAAACTTTGGACAACATTCTAAATGAACATGATTATGAGAATAATAATTAATAAACAAAGTAACATAAAGCATAAATAATAAAATCAAGTATTGGAGTCTTAGCTTTTTCAGGCTCCCGGGACTAAGAAATAAACTAGTCCCATAAAGAAGTAAAATGAAAGAAGAAAAACTTGTTTTGACTTGATTAGGACAAGTCTAAGACTAGAGACTAGTCTTATAAACAACTAGAAATAAATAAATTGCATGGAAGTAAATAAATTGCATGAAAGGTAAATAAATTGCAAGATTATGAGCTTATATGCTCTAAAGAAATGTATATAGTTATTTAGATATAGTAGATAGTTATAAACATAAAAGAAATATAAAGAACACAAAGGAAATATAAGAACATAAAGGATCATAAAGAAATGATATTATGAACAAAAACAAAGTATGAATCTAATGTTGCTTTCTTGACCTTCATGGTTTTAGAAAACATACACTAAGCTCATACTAAGTAGATGAACATGGAGACTTCTTGAAGAACTTTTACCTAAAGAAGATGAGCCTAAAGAGAACTTCTTGAAGAACTTCTTGGAGAGAAATTCTAGAGAGATTTTGAGAGAGTAATTTTAGTGTAGAAGTGGTGTGAAAGAAGTGAAAGAGGAGGGGGGTATTTATAGGAAAATGGGGAGTGATTTTTGGATGAATAAAATAAATGCAAAATTAAAACAAATGGAGAGGGAAGAGAGAGAGAGAGGTGCCGGCCACATTTTGAGAGGAGAGAGGGAGTGATTTAATTTTTGTATTTTGTTAAATAAAAGATGTAATAAGTAAGGTAGATGTGATATAAAGTTATGGGAAAGGTAAAAAGTTAAGATTATAGGTTATGTAGAGTGTAAGAGTAGGTGTAAGAAAAAGTAGAGATAAAAGAATAGTGTAGAATAGTAATGAATAGTGTAATGTAAAGTAGATATGACAATTAAAGTACCGGTAGTAAGAAAATACGCGTATAATAGCTATATCTGTTATTTTTACTTACCAAAAAATTATGAAATTGATATTTTTGGAAAACTTATATTTTTACGAGTCTAACGGTATATTCGGAATATTTTTCCTATTCCGGGCTTCCGGACACGTTTTTCGAGAACTGTGTCCGATCGGGTTCGAAGGACATCCGAAATTCACGAAACTGAAACTTTTATGAAACCTATGTTTATTACGGACTATTTGAGCTACTTAACCCAACTTCGTTTTCCCGGGCCAAAGAAAACGGCAATGCCGGACTTAGATTGATACGGTAAACTAGGGTTTTGTTGACCTTTAGGGTTTCGTTTGACTTCCGGTTAGGGTTTTGTGCTAAACCGATTCCGAAAATTTAGGGGTTTACAGTTGTCCAAATAATTAAAGCTCCAATTATACTTTGACAAAAAGGTGATTTTATCACATAAGAATGGTTTTATATGAAATTTAGAATCTATGGTTTAACAAAAGTAAATTTATTCTTTTCAAAACTTCAGGAAGAACTTTTAATCATTTCTATTGAATCCAAAAAGAAGATGATTTTGATACTAAAATGATTTCTATAATAACATAATATAAAGGAAACCTCATAAAAGGGAATGAGAGTTTTCAAATAAGATCTTTCAAATATATGGTCAAAGAACTCTCATTGAAAATTTCGAAAAGAAGAAAATTATTCTTACCAAAAGTCATTTAAGAATAATAGTAAGATAAACATGAAATAAATCTTTAAAAACAAAAAAAAAAACAAAATATTCATCTTTAAAAGGAGTTACAAAAATAGATTTCCTGTAAACTATAGTTTTCTAAACTTTTAATTAGCATTGTTTTACTCCAATTTTAATGGACAACAAACACTTGAGCATGGATAAAATATGAGCTATATATCTATGAAAAAGGAATTTTTTTTAATTATATAGATAAGTAAGTATTTATCAAAGCAATTTTTTTGGATGGTTTAACGTTTGAAACAAAACGTTTTTGGGATAGAAAAATTCGTGGTGAAACTGTTCGCCACTTTTTTAGAGCCTAAATGATCTAGTTTGATGGAAATAGTTTTAGAAATGGATAGATCTTTTCGAATAGATAGAAATCTGTATATATATGTGCAATTCTGAGTTAAAATGACCAAGTTATGGCAATTTTAAATTTGGAATTGTAAACCCCCGAAATTTTCATAATTCTTAGAAAATAATCCTCGAAGTCTAACATTAAAAATTTAATCGACCCAAGTTAAAACCAAATTCTAAATCAAGTCAAAACACAAGAATTCTTAGTCTTAAGAAAACGAGAACCCTCGAAACAAAATATAAAATCTAACTATCGGTTGAATCAACATCCGTACGCCAATCAAATCATCTACCCAATTCCTAAAACGTAAATCAAAACGATATATCCAAATACTGTTTTAACAACGAAATGATAAGATCTTAAATCCTTCGGTAAATTTCAGAATCAGAAATTTGAAATTTTACCAAAAGTCAAATTGAGTCAACTTATAATCCTAGACTCGATTAAACGATCCCGAAAACTAAAGACTATTAAATAATCACAAATGAAATAAGGTAAATCATAGATATCGAGCTAAAATTATAAAACGTCAAACTCAAAAGTTATAAGATCTTATGAATAATTCGACAAAAACCGAAAGTCAAACCGAGACCTTAAAAGTCAACAAAACTTATAACAAACCCTAGTGATTAAGGTCCGGCAATCCCGCATTCTCAAACCCTAGAAAATGAAATTAAGTTAATGGCTTAAAATAGTTCGTAATAATATAGGGTAACATAAAAATATCATATTCGCGAATTTCGCATGTCCTTCGGACTCAAATGGGATCAGTTCTCAAAAAACGTGTTCCGGAGCTCGGAATATTGAAAATATTTCATTAACACCAAAAGATTCATAATTAAACAAGGATTTCAAAAATATCAGTTTTAGAATTTTTCGTAGCTAAAATTTACAGATACCGTATTATTACGTGTATTTTATTACTACCGGTACTTTAATTGTCTAGTTTACTATTCATAGTACTTTTCTACTATTCATTACTATTTTTCTATCTCTACTTTTTCTTACTGTCTATTCTTACACGTACATACCTATTTCTTACAAGTTTCTTTCCCATAAAAATTCTACACCACATATTACTAAACTTCTCTTACCTTTTTCTTCTAAGATTAATTTTTTTATCAAATTTCCCCCTCTTGCATGAAGTTGCCATCCACCACTCTCTCTCTCTTCATCTCCATTTATTTTCTTTTTCAATTAATTTAATTACATCTAATTTTCACTCCAAAATTCTATAAATACCCCATTTCTCCTTCATTCTTTCACAAATTCATTTCACTACCAAAACTCTCCAAAATCTCTCCACAAATCCTCTCTTCAAGAATTCTCTCTCTACCAATACTCTCTTAAACCAATTCCTCACAAAAATCATTCATTAACATAAACTATCTGCCACATGTCACTACTCACAGAATACCCCTTTCATCTATCACCATCTTCATATCACATAAACACACTTAGGTAAACTTCTTCCAACCATTTATTTACCTATGTCATGTAACTTAACATGACTATGGTGTTGTTTTCAAACTCATATGAAGTAGTAAAAAGCAACAACATGTTCATGTTTTGTTCTTGCACATGAACTTCCATTTTATTATATTGTTATGTTGATTTTATTATTCATATCTAACTAAATATATTTATGTAATATAATCTTTACAGCATATAAGCTCACTTGTTATTTATTTATTTTATGCTTGCAATTTATTTATTTCATGCTATTTCTTTAAGACTAGTTTTTCTAGTCTTAGACTTGTCCATATCAAGTCAAAACAATCTTTTATTTATTTTCTTTAATCTTTTGTGACTAGTCCATTCTTAGTCCCGAGATGCCTTGATGAAGCTAAGGCTCCCAATACTTGACCGGGATACCTTGATGAAGCTAAGGTTCCCAATACTTGATATTTTATTTTCTTGCTTATCATTTGTTTCTAGTATTTTCTTATGTTCTTATTATTTTATATGGTCATAATACTTGCAATTACATATTGTTAATGTCTCAACTAATCTAAAAATAGAATTTTATTTTACTAAATAAACTCAAAGCTAGAATTTCGATTAAGTGATTTATCACAAAATAATGAAGTTATTATCAAACAACATAGAAATAGAGTGATACAGTTTTCTCAAGTTTTCTTAAATAACAAAGATAATTTTACCAAGGAAACATAAGAAATAAATATTTTCATTGTTTATTATGGGAACCCAAGTTTTAGTAAAATAATTTGTTAGTTTTCAAAGTTCTTACAAAAAGCTTAAAGGATAAACTCTTTTAAACTTCATGACAAAACCAAAGAAACAACTAGTTTTCAAAGTTAAGATAAAATCAACTCATAAAGTTGTGAACCCACTTAGGAAAATAATGATTTTTAAGTTCCTAAAGAAGAGACTTATTTTCAAAGAATATAGATAAGATAAGATTAAAAGCAAAGGGTTTTATCAATAAAGAGAATTCTTTTCAAAGGAAATAAAAGAACAAGTTTTAAAAAACAAAAACTTATATTTTAGATAATAAATATAAGAAGACAAGACTCATTTTCTAAAACCATCTTAAATACAAAGTTATAAAAAGGTTTTCAACAACTTAATATACTTTGATAACTTTGATCTTTTATCACTAGAAGTAAAATTTATGAAAGACTAAAGAAAATTTTCTTGTTTTTGGAAAAAAAAATGAAGAAAATAAAATAAGAATATACTCACTAATAATAGCCAATGAAAATATAAAGTTTCTTCAAAAGACTTGAAAAGAAATTGTCAAAGTTAAAGTTTTAACAACTCAAAAATGAATTGTTTTATGAAATAAATTGTTGAGACACTACCATTAAAAATTTTGCATATAAAGTGAGTTTATCTATATACTCAAAGGATTTATCAATTATATATACATATATATATCTATATTTTTTTCTAAAGGATTTTTGAATGAAGTTGAGTTAGAAAATAGATTTGCAACAGTTTAGAAATGTTCGTTTTAAATCTGTACCCAACGTTTTCGGAGCCTAAATGACCTTATATAACAAAGATAACCTTAGAAATGGATAGATCATTTCGAATAGGTAGAAAACGGTATATTATATGCGAAATTCCAATTTAAAATGAGCAAGTTATGGCCATTTTAAATTGGAATTTCATTCTATACGAATTTGACAGACATAGTGAAATAGAATTAGAAAGATTAAGTGGAATTTCTAGAAAATACTCATCACGGGTATTTCTTTTGTCTAGGTAAAGAAAGATACGAGATACCCTTCCTAAGGATTACTACGACTAAGAATATTGCGAAATAGATGAGTGAGTTATTCCTCTTAATTTCATTACCTTGCTTATATGCTTGTAAAATAGTAGCATTAGTATACTAAGAAAAGATAAAAATGGATATATATTTGGGGAATCCGGGATTATGAGTATATATGTGATTCTATGTTTATGCGTGAAATGAGAATTAAGAAAATCGGAACTTGAAACTGCTTGTTTAAATAATTTTGTTTACTTACTTGTATGACTGCTTATTAATTGCTAAATTGATTGATCACCCCCCAATAAACCTTAAAAAGGTTTGGCTTAAAAAAATGAAACAATCACGCATAGCATTTATCAAGTCACATCTCTTTCGGAAGGCTGCTACTCCTACGCGTAGAGTTAGATTAGCTGTGATCATGCGGTAACACGGGCCATGTTCCTTCCTAGAGAATCCAAATCGCTCGGGGAATACGACTTTAGATTCGGAGCCGAGCCAACCAAACACTTTGGGTGAGGACCTGGGGACTAGCAGTAGAAGATCGAGGATCTTCAACCCCAATTCCCTAACCTTTGACACGGAGGGGTAAATCCGTTCTATATATGGTTTCCGGATAACTATATATATTTGCATAATCATGTAATTGTTGCATTGTATGCATAGCATATGTGTGAAAGTCTAAATGAACTTGTTTGAAAATATGGTACGAATGAAAAAGAATATCTCACTAAGCTAGTTGTAGCTTATAACCCTATAGATTTTGTTGAAACAGGTATACCCGTGGCTTAAATTGAGGATCATGATATTAAGGAAGTCATGGAAGGATGTTAAGCTTCTATGAAGAAAATGGAATCATAAGATGAAGTAATTTTGTAAGGTTCTTTATATGTAATAACTTATATGATTAGTGATGTATATTTGTTTGAAGACAATAGAGGGATATGCCCATAAAATTGTAATTTAATATGTTTATGTTTTATGATAAGTATTATCTTTGCCTTGTTACTTATTTATTATCAATATAAATTGCGTTACTCTAATGCATTTCCTTGGTTGTGATGTACGCCTTGTACATGATATAGAAGCCTTTGTATGACTGGGGTAGTCATTCCTAGGCTTTAGTATTGTGTACGGCGGACTGCCATGTTTAGGGTACCCCTCGGGGCGTGACATGAATCATCCTTCACACGAACTTTGACATTCTTATGGGCATAGTTTTGACAAGTTTCAAGAAAGTTATCAAGAAATCCTCATTTTTGGTATTTTTCTTGATTAGGTGATTCCGAGGAAGAATACCCATATCCCGAGGATTATTACAATTAAGTGGATTGTTTGAACGACTCATACATTAGAAGAAGTGTCGACATGGCAACGTAAGTTTATTTCCTTAAAAAGGCTTTACTTGATTATGCTTGTTGTAAGCCCCAGAAAATTTCAGTAAATAATTCCAAATTGAACTTTGAAAATAAATCCTAAAAATCACTCCAAATTAAAACCGAACTTTGACTAGTCCTAAATCACAAACGAATCTAGAAATTTCTTAATCATGAGAAATGAGATTTCTTAAAAATAAAATAAAAACTCAATAGTCTTCAAATCCAAAACCACTGCGTACAACAAATTCCATACTTTACTCTGACTTATAAAATCGGGTAATATAGAACTCAAAAACAAATTATTAAAAAGTAAATAACGATGAGACTTTCGGAAATAAAACTCAATTCAAGAATTCCGAAAACGTTAAGAGATATTACATACTTACAAAAATAAAATTTAAAATAAATTTCTCAAATTAAATATGTTGTATAAACATAAAATATCAGTTTCCAAATTGACAAAGATTTAAACCAGAGAATCACCCGAATATCCTAAGTGGAATACAGTAGTTTAAGTCCGACGATCTAACGCCCTTAGCCCTAGAGGCCGAGGTGTAGGTGTGTAGAATAGCTCATAGTAATATGAGTTCACTCAAAAATATCAGATTCGTAAATTTTTTACCTATTTCGAACCCATTCGGATATAAACTTCAAAAAGTGTATCCAGGGACTCGAGATATCAAAAATATACCATTATATTTGTATTTCATTACTACTGGTAAGTAATTAGTCTTTTACACTATTCACTTTCATTTCATTACGTGATTTTATTATTCTTATAAACCCTTATTTTTTTCGATAAATATTTTATATTATAGAAAATTTTGTTTTTCTAAAATTTAGTTCGTTTCGGGCTTATACAGGATCAAATTCTGTTTAAGACCAATACTAAATTAAAATAAATTAATTTAATTATTGAAAAAATATTTAAAAAATATTTTAATTTTCATAAAATAATTTTTTAGAATTTTTCGAGTTATAGAAATATCATTTATAGCTCATATTCGCGTATTTTGATCATACCGGTAACTTATTTGATAATTCACTAAAATAAATTAATTAATTATGTTATTTTTATTATGAAATATCTGCTACAAATATTTAGAATGAATTTTATATTTTTATTTTATTTTATTTTATTAAGAAAGTACTCTTACAACCCATACTTTTAAGTACACCTTTTACACATCACTTCTTTTTCATCAATCTTTCTACACTTTATCCACACTTCATAGCAGATTTTTCTCTTCTTTTTACTGCCCTTGTCCTTTAATTTACTCCTAATTTGACTAAAATAAATATATTCCAATCCTTCTTAAATAAGCAACACATACACATTAATTACATATTTCAATTTCAAGTCAAAATTCAAACAAATTCCCTCTCTCTCTCTTCTCAACATTCACGTGCAGCACTCCCCTTTGGTACCCTTGTTTTATTTTTTTTCTTTCATTTAATACACTCCTCTCTCTCCATTTAATGCCTCTCATTTATTTCTTTTCATTTCCCTTTGAAACCCTATCTCATTTCCTCTCTTTTTCCTCTATTTCTTTCTTTTTTTGTTCTTGTTCTTGCAAGAACACAAGCTACCCCTATTTCTTTTATAAGCTCCACACATATTTCTTTAAGATTCTTGGATAAAACTCTTGTCCAAAGCTTCCATAGATATATAGGTAAAGTATAGTGAAAGTTTCATGCATCAAATGACCTTCCATAAGCTTAAAAGCTAAGGATGATGATGCCAAAAATGAAACACTCCTCTTCATGATTATTATCTTGTATCATTATTTTTTCTTGCTAAAAGTAGTTATATTTTGTAGATCTAACTTTTTGTAGCTTTGATTTTTGTTTATGCTTTAGATCTTGTTATTTGAGTTATTATTTTTGTTATTACTTATGATTTATGCATATATTCATCATTCACATAACTATCTTAGTGTTCATGTATTTATAACTAGTATAGTAAACTAGATCCAGTGTTTTTAGTTCATACATGCATTAGACTTTTGTTTTATGTTCATAAATAACTTGTAATAGCATGATGATAGTAGAAAAGTTTTAGAAAGCTCAAGATCTATTTTATTTTCAACAAAAATCATTTATGAAAATTCGGGTGAAAAAGGAACCATATTTAGAAAAGTTATTTTTCAACTTCAAAATGTGTATTTTTCATTTAAAATGAAGGGCTTAGGGAGTAGATAACATGAATGAATGATTTTGATGACTAAAGTTTAGATCTATGAGTTTATAGTTTACTACCATGGGTTTCTTTTATATTTATGTTCATATTAAGTGTAGATCTTGGTTTTGAACTCAAACAAAAATGATGAAATTCGTATTTAGGCAAGACCCCTATTTAAAAACCACTTTCTAAGTGTCAAAATGAAATTTTTATTTGAGATAATGAAGGCTTAATGTGTAAATCCCCGAAATTTTTGGATCCGAATTATAGTTTAAACCCTAATCGAAAGTCGACCGGATTTCTAGAGTCAACCAAACCCTAGTTTGCCGTAATCGCTTAAGTCCGGCATTGCCGTTTTCTCCAGCCCTAGAAAACGAAGATGGGAAAATTAGTTGTAATAGTTCGTAATAGCTATAGGTTTTATAAAAATATCAGATTGAAGAATTTCGAGTGTCCTTTGAACCCGATCGGACATGATTCTTGAAAAACGTATCCGGAAGCCCGGAATAGGAAAATTATTCCGAATATACCGTTAGACTCGTAAAAATATAAGATTTCCAAAAATATCAATTTCGTAATTTTTCGGTAGCCAGAAATATCAGATATCGCTTTTATACGCGTATTTTCTTACTACTGGTATTTAATTGTCATGTCTACTTTTACATTACACTATTTTCTACTATTCTACACTATTCATCTATCTTTACTTTTTCTTACAACCTACTCTTACAACCCATACACCTATTTCTTACACATTTTCATTTCCAATACAATTTCACATCTTTCATTTCTTACTTTTAATTAACAAAATAACAAAAAAATTTAATTTTTCTCCTCCCCATGCATGAATTGGCGCCGACCCTCTCTCTCTATCCCTCAAATTTGTTTTAATTTCCAATTATTTAATTAACACAATTTATCTCCCACATTTTCCTATAAATACCCCCTCATACCTTCACTTCTTTCACACCTCTTCTTCTCTAAAGTTACTCTACAAAAATTTTCTCCAATTTCTCTCAAGAGTTCTTTCAAGAAGTCTTCTTAGTTTAGCTTCTTTAGGTAAGAAATTTCTCAATGAATTCTTCATGTTCATCTACTTAGTATGAGCTTAGTGTGTGTTTTCTAAAACCATAAAGGTTAAGAAAGCAACAATAAGTTCATACTTTGTTTTTGTTCATAATATCAATCTCTTTATGTTCCCTTATGATCTTTATAGTTTCCTTTATGTTGTTACTATCTAATATATATCTATATAGCTATATATACTATTTAGAGCATATAAGCTCATTATCTTGCAATTTATTTATCTTTCATGCAATTTATTTACTTTATCGCGATTTATTTCAAGTTAATTTTAAGACTAGTTATTCTAGTCTTAGACTTGTCCTCATCAAGTCAAAACAATTTCTCTTTCTTTTCTTTTCGGGACTAGTCTTTTCTAAGTCCCGGGGTACCTTGAAGAAGCTAAGGTCCCAATACTTGATTTACTTTATTATTTACTTAAGCTTTCAAGTTATTATTTTACTTTATATTTCTATAGCTTATGATTCATATTCATGCATGAACATAATGTTTTTGTCTCGACAAAAATAAATGAGAAAGTGTTTTCTTGAATTAAAGATTCTTTCTAAAGAAATAAATATGGAAAATAGATTTCCTAAAAAAAAAACCCATGAACATACATGGGAATGATTTTTCTTACATAAACAAAAGGTTTTATGAAAACTTATCTTTCATCAAGAAGTAGAAATTCTTTTGGAATCATTACAAGAAATAAAAATGTCATTTTACTACTTTTTGAATCCAAGTTTTGAAAATAAAACCACACCTTAGGAATTTAAAGAAATTACGAGAGATTAAATTTAGAAATGGAATATTCATCTTAATAATAATTCAAGATCTTTTAAAAGTAAAATAAATATTTAATAGAATCTCAAGTTCAAAGTCTTTAGAAACTTATTTTTTATAAGTTGAGACAACTTCATTTACTTCATACATTTGTTATGAATCATTACAAATATATATATACCTTTCAAAAGTTTACAAAATAATTGAAATATTTATCTTTTCAAAAGAGCTTTGTTTACAAAGAGGAAAACAAGTGTTTGCAAATTCGTGGCAAATCTGGTCGCTGTCTTTTCGAGACCCAAACGACCTAGTTTTATGAAAATAAGTTTAGAAATGCGTAGATCTTTCCGAGTAGGTAGAAAAACGGTATATTACACACAAAATTCCAGAGTTAAAATGAGCAAGATATGGCCATTTTAAGTTGGAATTTCCCTTCCCTTATACGATTTTACCGCGATTTTAAGAAATATTAGAATCTTCAAGAAAAGAAGTCATGAAATACTCATCTTAAGTATTTTTTCTTTCTTTTAGATAATCTCGAGGAGGATTGTTCATATCCCGAAGATTATTACGATTAGTGGAAATCCCGAACGACTCATCCGTTTCAAAAAATGTGTCATCATGGCTGAGTGAGTTTATTCCCTATTATTTTTCATACTCTTGATTGTGCTTGTAAAAAAAATAGTTGCACTAGAATTTAAGAAAAATCAAAAGGAAGTGTATGATAATATGTTGAAAGAATACTAAGTATATCGAAACTCGATTTGTTTGTAATAAAATTGTATGTGAGTAATATCTTGAAATGTTTGAAATTGATTGATCACTTGAAAGAAGTTAAATGTAACTACTAGACTTTAATTAAAGAAATTATTCATGCACTTCATATGTTGAGTCACATTGCATTCACTACTATACAATTGGTGGGACAAGTGTATAATAGTGTGGGTAGACATAACCGGTATATCATGTCAGTGGCAGTAGGAGCCAGTAAGAACTACTTAAATTGGTGGCTAGTAGGAGCCTGTAATAACTACAAGTTTTTGATGGCGTATAGGAGCCGGTAAGATCTATAAAAGTGTTTTTAAAAGTTGTGGCTGTAATGGCCTGAATACCCAACCCCGAATGAAGGGCGTATTCATTCAACATATGATTCCCGGAAAGTCATATGTTTGTATGCTCACGTGGTTGTTGCATTTCATATGTTTGAATAATAAACTTGATTGATAATTTTCTTCAAGTATGAATGTTTGGGATTTACTCACTATGCCCATAAGCTTACACCCCTATAGATATTTGTATTCTCAGGAACACCTGTTTTTGTGCCCGAGGTCTCCCCATATCAGTGTAGGTTTTATATATTGAAGCTTTTGGAGGAAATCTACTCGAAGACTTAGATTAGAATTCCTGTTGAAATCTTTAATGAAGTATTTTGGATGTTATAGAGTTTATCACGATCCATGGGATTAGCGGGGGTATGCCCCTAAGAAATTATGTAATAGACCTTTGGTTATTAATGATAGAATACTTTATTTCTAGATTCTTGTATGTTTCTTTACTTGCTTAAACTATGCTTCCCAAAAGCGTCTATTACCGTGTTAGACGCCTTACATGTAATACTAAGGCTTTTCGCATGACTAAGGTAGCCATTCTTAAGCCTTGATATTATATGTGGCGGACTGCCACGTTTAGGGTACCCTTCGGGGCGTGACATAATGTATGTATATCATCGAGACTTCTTTTTACAAGAATCAAAGGTGATTTTCAAAAGTTATTTCCAAAATAAAAATCTCATTTTCGGATTTATTTTAAAAACATGTTTTCCAACTCAAAAATAAAGTTTTTATTCAAGATATGAAAGGCTCTTTAAGATATGATATGTAAGGAATGGATTTTCATAAGTTTAGATAGATTTTATCAAAAGGTATGTCCAAAAATAAATTTTGTAAATTCGGATCTCAACAAAGACCAATTTTGAAAAACCATTTTTCAACTTTAAAACAAGACTTTTATTAAAGAAATGGAAGCCTTAAGGGGTAGGTTTAATTAGGAAATGGTTTTTGAAAGACTAAATGAGTTTTACGAGAAAACAAGCTCAAATGAATTTATCAAAATTCAGATTTGAAAATAGCCACTATTTAAACACCTATTTCCAAATGCCAAAATGATAATTTTTATAGGAAAATGGAAGTCCTAGGGAATATATGTAATAAAGACCAAGTTTTGTGTCACGCCCCAAAGGGTACCCTAAACAAGGCAGTTCGCCGTACACAATATTAAAGCCTAAGAATGACCACCCATGTCACGCGAAGGCTTCCATACTATGTACAAGGCATCTAGCTCATGGAGGAGACACATCGGAATGATACATTTCATGTTGATATAACTTGAGTAACAATGTAAAGGAAATTCAATTTACTATACTCCAAATATCAAAACATAATATACTTCAATTACATTCATCCAAAGACTTCCCTACATAAAACTATTATAAGGCAAATCATAAAACTAGCTGATAACTCCAAACATTCTTATTCATTGCCAAAATCCCGAAGTCATTCTCAGCTTCAATCATCTCGGTACCCACTTAGCATTCTTGAGATAACCTACTCATTTAAACAACTATTGGAGTATAAGCTACACTAGCTTAGTGAGAATTCCTTTAACTCTATACCATAACAGATAAGTTATAATCAATCATATGTTATGCATGAACAAACACATGAGCAAACAATTATGTATGGGTATCCGGAACCCATACACAAAACGGATTTATGCCCTTCGTATCTTGGATTAGGAATGGTATTGAAGTCTACATGACCGCATCTAGTCCTTAAGCCCTCGTCTCTTAGTACTCGACTCGGCTAGGCTCATCCAAGGAATGTATCTACATGCACCTTAGTACGCCTGAATGAGCACTGATACCGGTTCGTCATCCCAACAAGTCCTCGGACCATACCGATCGACCTGCGTAGGAGTAGCATGCTACCAATGCAATATGTCCGATGCAATGCATGACCAATTTAATTTTTGCTTAGGTCAAAATATTCATACATTCTTTAGATTGACCAACCAATATCATACACATAACAGAAATAATATGAACAGTACAGTTATCCAATCAAATCGTGGTTTCGATATGCTTTAGCACTCTTTAGCATACATTCATCACAATCTCATCATATATCCCATCCCCATTCATATCAATTTTTATCTTGTTCCTATAATTCTAATGTGACTAACTACAAGCACAAACAAGGTAACAAAATAAGGAGAAAACTCACTCGGCCATTGGATCACCAGTCTTCTAGTACAAGCAATCCGGTGGTAGGGAATCATCGATATCGGGGTTACCTAAAAAGGAGGAAATACTCTAATAAGTATTTCAACTCAAACTAATCCAAACGATCTTATACGAACTATCAAATTCGTAATTCTCGTCCTAAGCGGGAATTCCAACTTAAAACGTCCATAACTTGGTCATTTTAACTCGGAATCTCGCAAATTATATATCAATTTCTATCTACTTCGAAAGATCTATCTATTTCTAATATTATTGAAGCTTCGAAAAGGTTGGATCAGATTAGGGCAGTAACAATTTCAATTTCTGAAAAATAGTTTTGTTAATATTTGTAATGTTCCTACTATATAGATTAGCTATACATGCAATATGAATGATTTCCTAACATGAATGACATGAGATGAGCTCAATGTATGCATGATCTTGATGATTTTTGCGAAAAGGAAATTTTATAACTCCTTATATTACAAGACTTCAAGGATAACTACTTTTAAGAATACTAGTTTCCTAACTTTGATTATTTCCATTTGTTTTGGATTTATTACTTAAGAAAATATAATTATTTTTGTTAAAATTGAGTCTTCATCATATATATTACTTATGACCTTCATTTCTACATAAAAATTTTTATTTTTCACTTTGTAAACATGTTTTTAAAATTGGTTCATTCCAAAATTCGAATTTTTGCAAAACTTGTTTTTGTGGTGATTCCTTTATGTAAAAATCATTGGATACTTAGAAAATTAAGGCTCAACCATGCCTAGCCACTAAGGACTTCATTTCTTTGATAAAAATTCTAATTTGAGTTTGGAAAATATGAGTTTTCATGCCATTGTTCCATTTTTACGAATTTCCTAAAATGACAACAACTCAAATTTTTCCTACTTCATTTCTACTCATGTTCTATATTTTTCTTAGCAAATCCCATCTTAATTTATCAAAATCATTACTTGATGATACCTATGACTTAAACTCCTCATTTTTTCATATAAAACACAAGTTTTGAAATTGGTAAATGGGTTTTTAAGGCATAGTTTGGAAATCATCCGAATTTACAAATTTTGGATAAACTCAATTTTCATACTTTGTTTCTACAATGCATCATGCATATATGTATTACCCACAAACTATTGTCATGAAGATTACGAGATGATCTTCCTACATGTATACATATAATATCAAAAATTCTTTTTGAAAACCTTTATTTTGCAAAACTTTGAATTTTACTAGACTTAAGAAAAATAGTCTTTCTTCTTGCAAAATCATACTTTATTTTATCAAAACTCAACCTTGATGATCCATAAAACAATCACCTTAAGGAGTAGGTTTTATTAGGAATTATTTTTAGAAAGATTAAATGAGTTTTACATAAGAAACAATCTCAAATATAAATTTCAAAATTCGGATTTAGAAATGACCTCTATTTAAACACCTATTTTCAAATGCCAAAATGAGGATTTTAATGGAAAAATAGAAGTCCTAGGGATTACATGTAATAAAGACGTAATTTTGACAAGTATAAGTGAAATTTATCAAAGTGTAATCCTAAAATAAGAAAAGGTTTCAAAATATAGATTAAACAATGTTTTCATTCCTTAAAATTTTGTAAAATTCGTAACTAGGTAAACCCCCATTTAAACATCTATTTTCCAACTCCAAAATGAATAATTTTATTAAAATAATGAAGGTGTTAGGCATATAGGTCATTAAGGTTGTGTTTTGATAAAAACAAGTGTGATTTTGCAAGGGATAAAACTAGTTTTTTTAAGTCTAGTAATTTTAAAAGTTTTGCAAAGCAAAAGTTTTGTAAAAGAGTTTTTGATATCAAATATCATTGAGGATATACATATAGATAGCTCATCTCATGACATTCATGATAATAACTTGTAGGTATTGCATGTACATACAATATACTTATTAGAAACAAAGCTAGGAAAATAGTGTCTTACACATCCCATGAAGCATTGTCTAAGTACATGAGGAAATAAATTGACCAACACCCATGAATCATGCATGATATTGAGTTATTTATGTGCATAAAAGAGTCTTTCAAGATATAATGATAACTAAGTATTTATCAATGCTTTAGAATGATGCTTGGATTGAAATTAGAACTTGGTTGTGGGTTGGGAATCTCATATAGCATTCAGTACCCTACTAATCATGATATAAACTAACCTTTTTAATGGAAATAACTTTATAAATGGATAGCTCTCATCAAATAGGTAGAAATCGATATATAATATGCGAAATTCCGAGTTAAAATGACCAAGTTATGGCCGTTTTAAGTTGGAATTTCCTCTTAGATGAACTTTAACGAACTCATTAGAATAGAATTTATAAGTTCATTCAAACTTTATAAAAATATTCATTGGAGTTATTTCTTTTGTTAGGAGACTTAGGAGACGGACTAGACCTTCCCGAGAATTATTATGATTAAGTGGATTTTCGCGCCATGCCAAACTAAGTTCACTTTCTTTAAATTACATGCTTATGATTGTGCTTGTAACAATAGTGGTATTAGAAATAGGACAAGATAAAATGGGAATGTGCATGTGAATTCTATTTGGTTGAATTGATGTTAAAAATAGCAAAATGGGAATTGCTATAAATATGTGTATGATTTAGTATAGAATTAAAGTGTCTGAAATCTCTATGATCATTTATAATTCACTTAAATGATATGACATGAATATATAACTAAATTGACCATGCATATCATATATTGAGTCACATTACATTGTTATTATACCTTTGTAGGAAAAAGGCATAATAGCTAGGCAACGGGTGGGCCTGAAAACTCGAATGTTAGCGTGGGTCGCCTGAAATAAAATGAAAGTGGAGTAGGTACTTGAATCAACTACATATTAAATGAGTGGGTGGACACCTGAATCAACCACACTATAAATAAAAAAATTGAAATCTATGGTCGTATAGGCCTAAAACACCTAACATAGGACTCTCGGAAAGTCTTTATGTATTGTATGCTCACATGCTTGTGCATTTCATCTTGTTAATATAACTTGCTGGCCCTATTGTTTGATGAAGTATTTAATTTGGAAGAGAAACTCACTAAGCTTGTAAGCTTATACCCATATAGTTTCCTGTTGCAGTACAATTATTTATGGCTATCCCCGAGAGGCCACTTTCCTCAGGTACAACTTTTGGAATTTAAAAAGCTTTTTTAAGAAGTCGGGACCTAAATGTTAGGCATAGACTTCTAATTAAATCTCCTTAATCTTATGTATGTATATATATATATATAATATATATATATCTTGTTGTAAGAGACTTTTGCGGACCTAAGGACTCTTAATAGTTTGATAGGGGTATGCCCCATAGATCTTTGTAATAGATTAATCTTGATTATAACTATTATGATTTATATTCTTATCGCTATGTATATCTTCTTAAGCTATTTCGATTCAAAGTAAGGTCCCTTACATGATGAAGTAAGCCTTACACCCGGTGTCTAAACTCACGGAATGACTAAGGTTATCATACTTAAGTTTAAATATTGAGTGTGGCGGACTGTCACGTATAGAGTACCCTTTCGGGAGTGTCAATATACTTTCACTTTAGGTTATTGTGCTTAGAGATGTGATTAAATGGTGTATATGCTTGCTAGTAAGTGGTGAGATTTGACCATGAAACTTTTGCTTTGTTTGAGTTTATATCTCCTTTATGACTTTGGAATCGATTATTAAATGGTGAGATTAATTATTTGACTTACTTGTATTAGTTTTAAAAATTTGACTGTAGTATGCTAAGTATAAGTTCAAATATGGTATTTTGAGTAATAGGTGCTAATAAGTCGCTTTGGTGTGATTAGATTAAAGAATGCTATTCTTATTGTGAAATTTTCTTATGAGTATAATTGATGATAGATTCTTTTATCCTTATTTTGTTTGCTTGAGGACAAGCAAGCGATTAAGTGTGGGGAAGTTTGATAAGTGTCATGAGACCCTTAATCTTTATGCTTATTTAGATATATTTGTTATGTAATTTTTGTGATTTGTTGGAGAAAAGGATACTTATTTTGTAAAAAAATTCATTTCAGGGTTTTAAGAGCTCAATTGGAAGATTTTACTACGATTAAAGTGAAATCAAGGCAAATTAATCAAGTTTGAATTAATCTTGCAAGAGGAACAAGGTTCTTCTTTCGTCTTCACCGTCGACATGGCCATGCTAAATGCTAGGGGTGAGGTCAAAAGCATCAGAGATGAAAAAGTTTTCAGCCTTGCCTCTAGCTGTCACGCCTTAAAGGGTACTCAAAACGCGACAGTCCACCACACTCAATATTTAAACTTAAGTATGACATCCTTAGTCATCCCATAAGTTTACATATTGGGTGTAAGGTGTACTTGCACAATTTTTAGGATCACACTTTGGATTGAATAGTCTTAAGAAGGCATACATTAGCATTAAGAATAGAAATTACAACGAGATAAATAAGCTAAGTCTTTACAAAAATCAAGAGGGGCATACCCGCCAAAAATAATAAAAGTCTATCCAGTCTAAAACCATATTACAAACATCAGGGTTTATGTTAAAGAGATTTTCCTAGAAGTCCACGACTCTAGCTAGGTCCTGACTTCTTCAAAAGCTCTTTCATCCAAAAGGTAACCCTGTGAAAAATGTTCCCTCGAAACAACTAAAAATGGAAACAACACGACGAAACTATCGGGGTGTAAGCTAACAGGCTTAGTGAGATTCATTTCCAAATATTAATACTCAACAACAGTATATAACAAACACGTTATTAGCAACCATATGAAATGCACAAACACATGAGCATACAATACATAAGACCGTCAGAAAATCTTATGTTGAATGAATTTACACCCTCCATTCAGGGTTAGGTGTTTTAGGCCCATACGACCAACATTTAAATTCTTCTCACTTCTTATTGTGGTTGATACAGGTGCCCAGCCACCACTTTTAAATTTTTACGATGGTTGATAAGGTGCCCACCTACACACATTTACAATTCCGGCCTATACGCCATCATTCGAGTTTACAGGCCCCTCGTTGCCCAATTATTATACCTTTTTTCCACAAAGGTATAATAACCTATGCAATGTGACTTACTACCTGAAATGCATGTGCAATTTATGTCACGCCCCATAGGGTACTCTATACGTAACAGTCCGCCACATGCCATACAAGATTCCCAAATTACCGCCTTAGTCCTTCGGGGGTCTCATATAGATGTAAGGCGTATCTTTACGATAATAGAATACAAGTCCAAATGGAGATAAAAGCTTAACTTGGCATACATTAGCAGTAGGATATAACTCATGATGCATAATATACATTACAATTACTAAGGGGCATTCCCCCGCAAAAGAATATTTAGTGGCCTTATACAGTCATCCAAGTCTTAAAAGTTTCCTATGGAAGTCTAAATAGAAATTTCAACTTCTAGGGGATACTCTTAGCTCCTGTATCTGCATGGTCGGATCACGCTGTCTAAGCCATAAGTTTGGTAGCTGCAAAAGGAAGAAACTGTAGGGACGTAAGCTAACTAGCTTAGTGAATGAAATCTTCCACAACAACATTCATGTCACAACAGTTCAAACAAGTGATTTATACAGACAAATGAATGCACCAAACACATGAGAACAACATACATATGACTAATCAGAAATCATATGTGGATGAGCTTGTGCCTTCCATCCCGGGTTAACAGGTTAACGAATATTGCGGTACGAACTTTATGCTGTTTATGGTTCACGGGTAACCTACAATTATTACGTTTATGGATCACGATTAACCAACCAATGCTAATGCTCCTTCCCATATGATATGCATATGTCTGAATTTAGCATTAATCCGAATAGTTGATTAAGTCGTTTTATTCAGGCGATCCAACAATTTCTCAAACAATTCATCATAACCAACTACACAACCAAAATTTATCACCCGGTTTCGATATTTTTATTTTGAATTCTCATATCATCATCAACATACAATTTCCCGTTATTCCCCATCATACATATTCATTTCACTTTGCCTACATTCTAGTGCACTAATTTATCAAGCACAAATAATAAATGAATTGGGAAGAGAAACTCACTCAGCCATGAGTTCGCCGGTCTCTTAATAGTAATAGTCCGGAGGTAAGGATTCGACGTCCTCGGATTCACCTAATCACAAAAGAAATACCCTAATAAGTATTCTACTATCTAAGTATACCAAAACTCTAAAACAAAGTGAAATCGAAATTCGCCTCATTTCCGAAGTCCTAACTTAAAATGGCCATAACTTGGTCGTTTTAACTCAGAATTTCGCAAATTTTATATCGAATTCTATCTACGTAGAAAGAGATTTCTAAATATGATATTTAAATCAAGTTTTGAAAATATTTAACCCTTGGAAATGAAGGATCAGTTCTGTCCAGCGGTTATGTTGATTCCGAAAATGCGATTTTCATGAATGCTCTTGAGATTCCTAAGTGTAAAATGGAAATAAATGCCATGGTAATGAATTTCTCTATCATGGATGTCATGATATGAACTCTTATGTGCCTAAGTTCTTATAAATTTTTAGATTAAAAGAATTTAGATAACTTTTATATTAGGAAACCATTTCATGCCATTGATTAACTAATAATTTGTTACACTTGGTCACTCTCACTTGTTCTAAGGATTTTCCTTAGGAAAACTCTATTTTCTTTAAAGAAATTTTGAACCTTACATTAACCATATCATAAGGTCTTTATTTCTTTAATTAAATCTTCATTTGTAAACTTTTAAGTGAGTCTTATACTAAGGTGGGTCCAAAAATCCGAATTTTTCAAAACTCATTCTTAAGTGGATTCTTTTAAGAAAAATGTATTTTATACTTAGAACTTTAGATATTTATTCTATCTATACCCTAAGGACTTTATTTATTTAAGAAAATACCATTTTTGAGGTTGGAAAACTAATGTTTTCTAACCATCTATTCATTATTACGAATTTTGCTTACAAGACTTTCAACTCAAAACTTCTATTAGACTTCATCTCTTGTTTTAAATATTTTCTTTGGTAAAATCTCATTTAAACTCATCAAAAATATCATCAAACATTATCTATCACCTATAGGCTTCATTTTTCTTGTAAAATACATGTTTAGAAGTTGATAAAAGGGTTTTTAAACTAGGTTTTCCATCTCATCCGAATTTATACTAGTTCATTTCTTGAAAAGAGTTCTCCTTTTTGGTTTCATTGAGTCATCTACCTATAGATCTATATACTAGCAAGATTATTCACTCAAGACAAAAGTATTGATGACCATTAATGCACAAAAACTCAAAATAAAGATGAGATCTTAAATGCCTACATGAATATGAAGGGTAAAATGATAGATCTACAATTTTAAGTGCTTAAATAGGTTTTGAAAACATAAAAACTACATTTTATAAAAGATCTTTTGCTCAAAACACTTTTAGATGGATGATCATGAAGCTTATGGCATGAAAGCTTGTTTAAATGCAAGATCTACTTTGTGATGGTTTGGTATTCTTGTATTGATATTTCCTTGTCCCTAGCAAGAGCTCATGGGGACCTTTAAATGGAAATATCCAAGAATATCCTTGCCATTACAAGGATCTAAAGATAAAGAAGCAAAGTTCTTTTACTTAAGAGTAAAAAAGAAGACAAATGAAGAAAAAAGAAAGTTGTGTGGGTGTGTGTGGGAGCCATAGGGCTCACGGCAACATAGAGTGTGAGAGGGAGAGAAAAGAGAGCTTTTCACCTTTTAGAAAGTTTGAAATGAGAAGAATGGAGAGAGAGAGAGAAAAAGTAGTTTATATATGAAGTGAAATTAGGTTAAATGAGATAAAATAAATAAAAAAAAATTGTACAATTGAGCTCAATTGGGGGGGGGGGGGGGGGGGGGGGGGGGCGGCGGGGGGGCGGGGATTCACGCCGGCCATGCTATGAAGAAAGGGGATTGATTTTTGTTTGATTTGTTTTGATAGATTTGTACATTAAATGTCATAATTTATAATAATTATTTAGAGACAAATAAGTCTTGGAAAAAAAATGTGATTGAGTGGTTGTAAGAGTATAAGAGTGGGTGTGCTTGTGAGTGTAGCAGGTTGTACTTGTGAATAGTAATCAAGACAACTTAATTACCGGTAGTAAGAAAATACGAATAAAAAGGCTATAACTGTATTTTTCATTAACCGAAAAATTATGAAATTCATATTTTTGAAATCCTTATTTAATTTCGATTCAAATGAGTATTCACAAGTAAATTTTTGAAATTCAAGTTCTAGGGTAAGTTTTTCTATAACGGGTCTCGGGAAGGCCCGGAATTGAGATTTTCTCAAAATCTGATCTGTTCTTGGTTCGAAATATATTCGAGAACTATATTCAAGACTAAATTTTCTTATAAAAGTTTCTTATTTGGAAGCCGAGGAAAAGTCGGATTTAGGGTTCCTAGGTCTCACTCCAATCTTAAGCTACTCCAGTTTAGGGTTTTGATTTTCGGTTCTCGAGTCTTCTTGGTTACTAGAAAAACTGGGTTTACAGTTTATTCATATAATCGTGGCATGTTAATTAAGTAGATTAAGTGCAATCATAGAGAATTTCAGACAATCCAAGTCTATACTAGCTCATACAATGATTTTTCAACAAGTCTTGTCTCGATATACTTATCATTCATTCAACCAAGATTAGATCACAAATCATCATAATTTTATCTTTTCCTAATTCTAATGCCACTATGATTACAAGCACTTACATGAGCACAACTATTTAAGAAATGAACTCACTCGGCCATAGAGAGAAATCCACTAGTCGTTGTAGTCCTTGGGAGTGGAAATCCATCCTCCAATTCACCTAAGTACAAGGAATACCCTCAATGAGTATTTCTCATAAAGTTCTAATAAACTTAACAATTTTATTTACTAAGTTCGTCAATTTTCGCATAAGCTAAAGTCCTAACTTCAATTGACCATATCTAACTCATTTTAACTCGGAATTGAGCATATAATATATCTATTTCTATCTACTTCGATCTATCTATTCCTAACATTATTTTCAGGTTTCAAAAATATTTAGGTCATGAAACAAAGGGATCAGATCCGATCCAAAGGACTTTCCAATACTGAAAAAAAAAATTGTGAATGTTTGTAAGGTTCCTAGCATATAGATCAACCATACATGCAATATGATGATTTCCTATTATAAATGGCATGTTATGAACTTGTTGCATGCATGCTCTTGACATTATTTACAAAAAGGAAATTTAAGAAACTTTTTATTTACAAAACTCCATGACTAATCACTTTCAAGAGAACTAGTTTCTTAACTTCGACCATTCCATTTGTTTTGGTGTTATTTTCTTAAGAAAATCAAATTATCCTTGTCTAAATTGAGTCTTCATCATATCTATTCTTAGGCCTTCATTTCTACATAAAAATTTGCATTTTACACTTTATAAATATGTTTTCAAATAGGATTTATTCAAAAATCCAAATTTTTAGAAATTAAATTCTTGAATGATTCTTTTGGGAAAAACTTATTTAATGCATCAAAATTTAAGACTTTAAGATACCTATTACTTAAGCACTTCATTTAATACGTAAAACTTCTATTTTGAGCTTAGATGATAGGTATTCTTATGGCCTACATACAAAAATTACGAATTTCACAAGTTGACTATAACTCAACATTTTCTATCTTGTTTCTACTCTTTCTTTTACACATTAATTTCATCAAAACTCATTTCAACTTATGAAATCACTACTTAATGATACCTATTACCTATATCCTTCATTTTTCACATAAAATATGAGTTTTAAGTTGATAAAAGGGTTTTTAAAATAGGGCTTTGAAGTCATACGAATTTATCTTTAAACATTTCCAACAAAAACTTTTTCTTTGTAAGTTCCTTGTTTTATTTGCCTAATGATCTACCAACTACAACATCAATATACACAAAACAAAACCTTTATGAGCATTAATGCATGAAAACATAAATCATCCATAAGATCTTAAATGTCAAGCATGGTATAAGCATCTAAAAGCTAGATCTACTCCTTATGATGTATGAAATGAAGTTTAAAAGCATGAACATGGGTTTTTTATGCTAGATCTCTACTTTACCCTACTTTTACATGCATAACCATGAAAACACTTCAACAAAAACTTCATCAAAAACAAGATCTACTCTTGTGATGGCTTGATATTCATGTAGTAGCATTTTCTTGTCCCTAGCAAGTGCTCATGGGGACTTTGTCATACCCCAAAGGGTACCCTAAACGTGACAGTCTGCCACACTCAATATTAAAGCTTAAGTATGACAACGTTATCCATTCCCAAAAGCTTTTATATTAAGTGTAAGGCGTACTTTCACAACTTTAGAGGACCATATATGGAATTATGAAGCTTAAGGAGATATAAAAACATATTAAGAAAAGAGGATTCATAATAAACATTTATTCATATAAATGGTTTTACAACTTAAGGATATTACCCAAGATTACTATTCTATTACAATATATTTGTATATTTTCTCTAATACTAAACTTCATCTAAAATTTCTTTATCTAAAGAAATTACCTGCCCATAGGGTCCTCGCGGCCTTAACCATAAGTAGGGAAACTGCAAAAGATACCTATTAGGGTATAAGCTAATAGGCTTAGTGAGAATTATTTCCTTAAATAACTTCTTGTAATAAGATTTCAAATAAGTTGATTTAAACAATCAAATGTAATGCAACATACACGTGGCAAACAAGCATATAGTTTTCCGAGAACTATATGTTGAATGGATTTATGCCCTCTATTCGGGGTTTGGTGATACTTAACCTCAAAACAAATAGTTTTAATTAAAAAGTTTTAAGCTTGCGAGCACTCATTGCCAAGCATTCCGAATCTACTTGATTTGACCTTGCTTTTGGATAATCCGCCAAGCATTTCCCTTGAGCCGCCAAGCAATCGTTTTCGGATCTTCCGCCAAGTGTTTCTTTCGACATGAGCTTACTGTCCTTCTCACCCAAGGATAATAACCCAAAATGCAATGTGACTCACTTCGTGGTATGCATGAATTCATTTATTTATAAAGTCATAGCATAATTATTTTTGAATTTAAGACGATCAAAGAATTTCATACAAATCAAATGTTATACTAAAACAAATATTTAAAACAATTTCGGCTCCGATATTCTTAAAATTCTTTCAAAGAATTATTTTACATACATATCGGTTTATCTTTTCCTAATTCTAATGCAACTAATTTACAAGCACAACAAATATAGCATTTAATGGAAATAAACTCACGATGCCATGTCGACTATTCCTCTAGGTGGATGAGTCGTTCACACACTCCACTTAGTCGTAATAATCTTCGGGATAGAGAAATCCTTCCTCGAGGTCATCTAATCAAAGAAAATACCCACAATGAGCATTCCTTGATGATTTTCTTAAATTTTGACAAAACAATGTCAAAAGAACGTTAAAGTTCGTATAAAGAAATGTTCCAACTTAAAATGGCCATAACTTGATCATTTTAACTTGGAATCGCTCATATAATATACCGATTTCTATCTACTCGAAAAGATCTACCCATTTCCAAACTTATTTTTAACAAACAAGGTCATATAGGCTCCGAAACAGTGGCGACAAAATTCATCACGGATTTTCCAACACAAAACAACTTTGGTTCAAGAAATCAAATTTGTTTGATAAATACTTAGTTATCTACATAGTTGAAAATTTCTCTTTTTATAACTATATAGCTCATATTTAAGCATGTTCAAGTGTTTTGTTTTCCAATTATTTTTCTTGAGTAAAACAATGTCGGTTTGAAGTCTTTAGAAAAATATATTTTTCCAAAAAAATTGTTTTTGTAATTTCCTTGAAATGAAATACATTGTTCCCTTTTGTTTTCTAAAAAATGTTTTACATTGGTTTTATTATTTTTCCTAAGTAACTTTTGAAAATAAGATTTTCTATTTTCTAAGTTTGCTACAGTAATACTATTTTGGAGTTCTTTAGAAAGTATGCTACTCTCATATTTATTTTTCTTGTACAAATTCCTTTGTTTATTTGTTTGCAAAATTCTTTATTTAAAAATTCCTCATTTTTCCTTATGTCTTATGTTTTTCATAGAATCATCCATGCATAAAAATTTTTTTTCTTGATAAAAATAAAGCGGAACAATATGTGACTTAAGAACTTTTTATAGTAAAGTATTTTCTAAAATTTTAGTGGTTTCTTCTTGTAACTTGAAAAGAAATAACTTTATTTTTTTTGTTTTCAAACCATAGATTTTCTTCTTTACATAAACTTATTTCTAAGTGTCAAAAATCTCCTTTTTGTCAATTTATTTTTAGAACTTGAAATTTCGGACAACAATTTAAATGAACATGAACTATGAGAAAATAATAGCAAGTAAAATAACATAAGTAATTAAGTCAAGTATTGGAGTCTTAGCTTTTTCAAGGCTCTCAGGACTAAGAAGTAGACTAGTCCCAAAAATAAAATAAAATGAAAGAAAGAAAAACTTGTTTTGACTTGATGATGACAAGTCTAAGGCTAGAGACTAGTCTTAAAATAACAAGGAATAAATGAATAAATTGCAATGGAATAAATAAATAAATTGCTTTGCATGAAATAAATAAATTGCAAGTAAGCTTATGTGCTCTAAAGAATATGTATATATATATATAGATAATAATACTTAGACATATTAACCATAATAAGAACAAAAATAATAACATAAACATAAATAGATTTGCATGAACAAGAACAATGTATGAACATAATGTAGCTTCCATAACTTGTAGTCTTTGGAAACTCACACTATGGTCATGTAAAGTTACATGACATGAAGAAGAAGAAAATAAAAGAAGGTAGTTACCTAAAGAAGGTTTTGATAGTAGTATGTGGTTATGGGTTTTAGTTGTTGGTAGAAGTTGTTTGTGGAATTGTTTTGAGAGAGTTTTGGGATGGTATTTTGAGAGAGTTTTGAGAGGGGAAAATGAGAGAGTTTTGGTAAGAAATTTGTGGGTAGTGAATGTGTGAAAGACGTGAAAGAAGAGGAGAGTATTTATAACAAAATATGGAGTGATTTTTGTGTGTTTAAAATAAATGAAAATTAAAACAAATTGATGAGAGAGGGCGTAGGGGGGTGCCGGCCATAGTAGAAGAGAGGGGGAGAGATTTTATTTTTTTTATTTTTTGATAAATGAAAGATGTAATGTGTAAGGTAGATGTGAAATAAAGGTATGAGAAAGGTAAAAAGTACGGATTATTGGTTATGTAGTGTGTAAGAATATATGTAAGAAAAAGTAGAGATAAAAAAAATAGTGTAGAATAGTAATGAATAGTGTAATGTAAGATAGATATGACTAATAAAGTACCGGTAGTAAGAAAATACGCGTATATATGCGATATCTGTTATTTTTAGCTACCGAAAAATTACAAAATTGATATTTTTGAAACCTTATATTTTTACAATTCTAATGGTGTATTTGGAATATTTTTACTATTTCGGGCTCCCGGACACGTTTTTCGAGAACTGTGTCTGATCAGGTTCAAAAGACACCCGAAATTCATAAAACTGATATTTTTATAAAACCTATTGTTATTATGAACTATTCTAGATACTTATTCTAACTTCATTTTCTAGGGCCAAAGAAAACGGCAATGCCGGACTTAATAGGTTACAGTAAACTAGGGTTTTGTTGACCTTTAGGGTTCCGTTTGACTTCCGGTTTAGGGTTTTATGCTAAACCGATTCCAAAAATTTGGTAATTTACAACCTACCCCCCTTAAAGAAAGTTTTGTCCTCAAAACTTGGAAATTTCTAATTGTGGTTCCAGCCAAACTTGATTACTTGGGTTGTGCTTCATTCGCATCTCCTTAAAAAGATCCTCTTAGTCGATTTCCTCATTTCTTATCTTTTGAACTCTTCTGGATAAATATCTGTATTGGGTATTCCTCATAAGGAAAGGTCTCCTTCAAAAACATTAAATTTTATCTTCGTAACTCGATTCCCTAACCATTTGTTAAATGGGGATTTGTCACATGTCTCCAATATGTTTATATAATAATCTAGACTTCACTTCTCAAAAGATCATATGGTAATTACTTCCGACCCTTAAGCGCACATGATTTCCATTTTGAAACTCCTAGGGTCCTTCCTTTCCGATTAGTCTTATTTCTTTCGTCTATTTGTGCCTTTTCATTTCCTGAGACACTCTTGATTGTTCCTCTAAGGTATTGAGTTGTTCTTCTTGATGACTTGTTATGTAGCATCAAGGGGTCTCTTTTTCTCCAAAATTCATTATTAGTTCCTCTTCGTTGCTCTATTCTCATGTCCTGGTTTGTTATGACTCTGACTAAAACTTTTTGCTTTTATATCATCTTCCTTTATAAAGCTTTGTTAGGTTGTAGGTGGAGAACGTTATGTTGACTGACTGTGAAACGAACCATCTTTATCAGTCAATCAGCTTATACTATAGTCGTCCTTGCCTTCTTGCTAACAAAGTGAGAAATCCAAAATCTTGAGAGGTTGATTCCATTTTCATCCCGGTGTTATTGAGTTTTTGTGATCTCTCCGTCCTTTGGTGTTCTTACTTCTTTACCGACACTTCATTTCCTCTAATGTCCTTTGAACTTCGGCACATCTGAGTTCTCCTTGAGTATGCCGTTGATCCTAAATTATGAATTGTATTCATGATTCTTTCTTACTGATTTCCTTGTCCTTAGTTATGCTAAATCGTCCTTTAGTTTCCTTCAATACACCTTTCTTCCTATATTTCCTCTTTATCCTTCGTATCTTCTCCTCTAAGCTCTTTTATTCTTTTTACGCAGTTGGCTTTAATAACCTATCGACTGTTTCCTCCTTGAAGTCTTGTTTTGAAATTTCGATGCTTAGCTTCTCAACTCCTTTAATTAACTTCCTATACTGAAGATTACATTCTTTGATTATCATCTTTTTCTTCTTCAGACTATACCATGGTTTTTGTCAATTATTCACGTATTCAACAGGGTCTTATATACTTAGTTCAAGTCCAAAAAGCGTCACTAGAACTTGTGGGGTCAATTAAAGAGTCCGAGAGTCACTCCTTCTTAATCTAGTTCTTAGTTGTTAGTATTGCGTCCTCAAAACTTGAGATAACGAGTTCACTCTTTGTGATTGATCAAAAGATTTTCACTTCCAAAGAGTGGATGCTTACTTTGTTCCCTGTAAGTTAACGCATCGGCTTGGGGGTTTATCCTTTTCTTCTTTTTTTCCATTGTAAGCTGCTGGTATATTCCATGGTGGTATACTTCATTGTATAAAGTCTTGAGCTAAAGCTTCTTGTAGTTGTCTCTTCGATAAAATTATCCATAGGATATTAGTCTAGTCTTCAAGTTGATCTTTTCTCCTTGAATAGAATTTGAGTCATTTATCCGAAATTCTTCTTAAATACTTATCGAAAATTGTGGTTATCTCTTAAGGGTTGGCTTCTCTTTTATTCTCTTTCGTATTGTTAAGGTGGTCATCCATTCTCCTCTAAGTATATGCCTCTTCTTTTCTTGTGATAGCAAGTCTTTTACCAACATTTTCTTTTCAAGTTTTATGTTCTCCTTGCGACTTTTCATTGGGGTCCTACTTGGGAGGTATACATCTTATTCAAGGATTACTTAACTCCATTATTCCTTAGAATTGCAAACGATTGCATGTCCTTACGTCATTATCGAATGATCGACCAACACTTTCTTGGGTTTCATCATCCTTTCATGTGGGGATTTTAAATCTTAAAACTAGAGATTGATTGTTTGTTATTAGTAGTCTTATCTCCTTATCTAGGTCTTGATAACAGAATGTGTGGCTCCAAAATCCGAAGGCAAAAACATTATGATTTTACTAATTGAAAGCTTCTTACGTACTTGATAGGGGATTAATACTCCTATTCTCTTATTCATCCATATAAGGAAAAACTTTAAACTTCTGCGTTGCTTGAAATAAAGGAACAACATCAACAAAAGAGGGTTGGAGGCTTATTGGTTCCCACGTTGCTGTTATAGCCTTCAATGCACTCAAAGGCAGCCAAGTTTCCATCTTCTTTTTTTTACTTCTTCACTTATCCATCGTCCCTCCAAGTTGTAGATTCAAATTTCTGAAGCAGTAGATCCTGGTCTGCTTTCACTGCCACTTCCATTTCCTTTCTCAATCCTTATAGGAACAACTCCTTCTGATGATCTTGCTAAAATATTTCCTCCTTGTGGACAATTGTTGGCAAAATGCCCTTTCTAATGGCAGACATGGCAAATATTAACTCCTTTATTTGGGCATCTTGATATCTTATGGTCTGCATTTCCACAGAAGAAACACTTTCCAAATAACTGAGGGCACTTCTTCGGGTAGTGTGCTTTATTGCACTTCCAACACTAAACGTCTTTTGGTGTGAACCTTCTACTGTTATTATTGTTTCTGTAGTCGTTGGAGATCTTGAATTTCTTTGGTGGAGGCATCAAATTGGGTTCTACATAAATCTTCTTCTCAACGTTCGGGTTTTCTTCCTCTTCTTTTCTTTCTCTTCTTTTCCTTGCTCCTTCTACGATCCGAGCTCTTTCTACCAATTCTCGGAAATTTCTTATGTCAAATTCTTCCAACCTCATTCTTAGGTCTTCGTCCAATCCTCTTATAAAGACTTGTCTTTTCAATTCCTCACTATACTTGTACGAATCAGGGGCATATTGTAGCAATCTACTGAACTCAGTCTCGTATTGCTCGATCGTTCTTCCCTTTTGAGCAATTTGCAAGAAGTATGCACTATATCTTACTCGTAAAATTCCAGGGAAGTAATTCTCCAAAAACTCATGTCTAAACATTTTCCAAGTGATTGGAGTCATCAGCTCTCTTTTCTTTGACTCCCACCATATCCTAGCGTTTAGACGAAGCATGAATGTTCCATACTTGATTTGCAGGTGGGGGAACTTCATATGAATCAAAAGACATCTCAATTTGAAAGCCAATCTTCGGCCTCCTCCGGCTTATCATAAGCTCCTCAAAGTAGCGGTTGCTTTTGATGAAGTCAGTAACATGCTTTTATATGGCCTTGCGGTGGGGGTGTAGTGGTGGGGGTGGAGGTAGCGGTGCACTTTGGCTATGCATGTTCCTATGCACAGATGCCTCTGTTGTGCTTGTTGGGTGCGGCGGTATTGGTGTAGACGCCGGTGCTGTTGCTGGTGCTGTCTCAGGTACAGGTGCTTGTGCTGGCATGTTTTGCCTAATTCTTCTAACACGTGGGTTAGGTGTCCTAACGTGGCGTGTAAGTCCATCTGAGGTGCGGTGGTTCTTTGAACACAGGTTGATACTTCTATGTCGGTTGGTTAGAGGCGCTTTGTCCTCCCTTCGTCTTCTTCTATTTCGGCTGTTTTAAACTTTTCTAAGTTAGGTTTTATGAAGTTTGGATAACTTATTAAATTTTTGCGAAATTGGTGGTATAATGGAAACTTTAATATGCATAAAAGCTAATAAATTTAAATCAAACAATTTCTGAAATCAAACTTAAAGCATCATATAGAAATAAGTTCATACATGAAATTAAAATAAGACAAATCACAAAAAGGAAAATACATAGAAAATAGCAAACATTGTTCCGAAAACTAAAAGATAGATTGAGATCGTGGATCTTGTCTATGGTTACAAAATCTAAGCTGGACTTCTAGGGATATGCTCAATCTTCCTTCTTCCTCTCTTCATTCTTCGGGCGCATCGCCAGGATTGTTGCTAGATGATCCTGGGTTCTAGTCCCTCATGAATTGCCTAAAATATTTCCTCCTTTTCGGGCTGCCTCCCTTGATCTTTCATGTACGTCGATTAGTTCATCCCTAGTCAATTTTGGCACTATGTCATGGATGGTTTTCCAAGTAACAGCTCCATCCGTCTCCATGCTGTTATTCTCATTGGGCGGAGCACTATCCGTATTCATGGCCGAGTTTGATTCTTGCCTTCCTTGAGTCTGTCGTCCCATTAAGTAGCGGATGATCCTTTCTTCGGTGCTATTACGGGGTTCCTCATCTCCAACAATGGTCTGGTTTTCTTCTTCCAATCCTGCTTCATTGTCTTCTTCTGGGTCTTCTTCAGAATCTTCACTCTCTTCATCTTCTTCCATAGGCTCCTCCCTAATTATCGATCCATCATCTCGTGGACGTAGGGGCTTGTTCATCCTTAGTTGGATTCCCATAAAGGCAGGCAGCTCAGTGGACACTTAGGTTGGGGGTTGTAACACTTCCTGGTACACTCCATCCCAGTGGAAAATGTCGTTGATGTTTGCCTTCATCCATTCGAGATGATCCATCAAGTTATCATGGGGTAAACAAACATGGGTCCAATTTTCCTCCATGTTTGGAAATCTGGTGAAGTTCGTCCTGTCTTCTCTAAGGACAAATGTTGCTTCCTTCAACATAGGTCTATCTTCAGCAATGGCAGCGATACGTTCTACGGCGTATATCATTTCCAACTCGGTCATTTTCTTTCCTATAGGCAGTTGTGAATAGTCCGTACCACTTCCCTCCATTCAGTTTGCATCATTCCCTCTTCCATATTTGGAACATTTCCCGGAGTCTTAGGTTGTCCTGCTAGGGCAAACTCCTCACATAAAACTCTAAGTCTCAATCGATAATCCTCTGGTGTTTCGAAAGGTCCTTTTCGGAAGTTCTTGGCTTGAAGACGGGCCTCATCTATGGTGATCTATGTAAAAGAGAAAGAATTAGAAAACTTATTCTACCCATTCTATTTCATCTAAGTCTTTCTTATTCTATTCAATTCTTCTTAAGTCCAATTCTATATTATGACTCCGAGGTTCTTAAACCATGCTCTGATACCAACTTAAACTGTCACGCCCCAAAGGTACCCTAAACGTGACAGTCCGCCACACTCAATATTAAAGCTTAAGTATGACAACCTTAGCCATTTCCAAAAGCTTTTATATTAAGTGTAAGGCGTACTTTCACAACTTTAGAGGACCATATATGGAATTATGAAGCTTAAGGAGATATAAAAACATATTAAGAAAAGAGGATTCATAATAAACATTTATTCATATCAATGGTTTTACAAACTTAGGATTTCCCAAGATACTATTCTATTACAAGATATTTGTACATTTTCTCTAATACTAAACTTCATCTAAATTTCTTTATCTAAAAGAAATTACCTCCCGCAGGGTCCTGTGGCCTTAACCAAAGTAGGGAAACTGCAAAAGATATCTATGGGGTATAAGCTAATAGGCTTAGTGAGAATTATTTCCATAAATAACTTCTTGTAACAAGATTTCAAACAAGTTGATTAAACAATCAAATGTAATGCAACATACACGTGAGCAAACAAGCATATAGTTTTCCAGGAACTATATGTTGAATGGATTTGCCCTCCATTCGGGGTTTGGTGATACTTAACCTCAAAACAAGTAGTTTTAATTAAAAAGTTTTAGCTTGCGAGCACTCATGCCAAGCATTCCGAATCTACTTGATTTGACCTTGCTTTCGGATCATTCCGCCAAGCATTTCCCTTAAGCCGCCAAGCAATCGCTTTGGATCTTCGCCAAGTGTTGCTTTGACATGAGCTTACTATCCTTCTCACCCAAGGATAATAACCCAAAATGCAATGTGACTCACTTCGTGGTATGCATGAATTCATTTATTTATAAAGTCATAGCATAATTATTTTTGAATTTAAGGCGATGAAAGAATTTCATACAAATCAAATGTTATACTAAAACAAACATTTAAAACAATTCTAGCTTCGATATTCTTAAAATTCTTTCAAAGAATTATTTTACATACATATCGGTTTATCTTTTCTTAATTCTAATGCAACTAATTTACAAGCACAACAAGTATAGCATTTAATGGAAATAAACTCACGATGCCATGTCGACTATTCCTCTAGGTGGATGAGTTGTTCACACACTCCACTTAGTTGTAATAATCTTCGGGATAGAGAAATTGTCATGCCCCAAAATAGGGCCTAGTAGTATCATCCTGTAGTCATCATACCATGTGTGCACCCGTAATATGAGAACCGTCTTGCAAGTCAGATATTATAAGACTCTATCTTATAATTGTTACATGTAATGTAGTCATACCAATATATTATATAAATACTAAGGATTCCGATTTTCCTTAGTTTGCCAGAACCGCAGATTTATTTATTCATTTATTTATTTTTATATATCATTTCATTAATAACATAAGTAGTTTAAGTTATATTTCTATTATTTTTAGCTAAAACATAAATTATGGAATATTTATAATTATAAAATTTTATTTGAAATAATAAAATTAATTTATCAATTACTACTACTACTATTATTATTATTATTAGGTAACTACGGTACAGGGACATAACGTCCCAGATTTTATATATATATATACATATATATTTTTAGTTATTTATTATTATTTATTATTATTAATGTATTGTTAATATAATTATATATTAATGTAATTCCCATTGAAGTGAATTTTTTGGCTATCACGTCCCCAAAACAATTCCTTTTTTTTTTTAAAAAAAACAAATAATATTATATAATTGGTAATTTTATAAATAAATTCGTAAATTTTAAAAATATTAATTTTTAAAACTTTTTACATTACTAAAACATATACTTATTTTCTATATCTTATTTAGCTTATACTAATAAAACTAATATCAAAATTAATTAAAAAAATTAGTAATACTCCAGAATTAATAAATACAATAATATTAATTAATTTATCTAACCAAGATTAATAAAATTATATTTTTCTATATTTTCAATAATACTAAAGTATTACATATACATATACTTAAATAACTATATATTACTAAAAATAATTCCAAAAATTTATAAAAAATTATTTTCACTTCAGAATAAAATAAATATATATTTTTAATAATTAACCAACCTATCAGAATTAATAAAACTAATTTAATTAATCTTTTTTTTAAAAAAAAATTCTGCACATATTAGTTACTATTCACGTGAACAGTATCAGGGCACTATTCATCATCTTGATCCTTGGTTTTGATCCGACTTTCCATTGTTTTACACGCCCAAATTCATTCTAATTTATTCCTAAACATTTATACATGATATTTCTATACATATAACAACTTAAATCATCAAAACTCCTCCTTAAATTACAATTTTCGGATTAAACAAATATAACTCAAGTTTAAGAGCTCTTACCTTCTTGGAGCTATTTGGACAAGATTTGAAGCTTGCTTTGGGTTATTTTATGATCCTAAGATCATTAGGAGTTAGTTTAAACCAAAGTTTTTAACAAATAACAAATTAAAGTAACTTAACTTACCTTGAAGAATTGAAACCGAGCTTATGAGTGTGCTTTAATAATGGTAGGAGTTGGGTTCGGTTTTTAGGTTGATTCTACTCCTAATAAGGTGTGGTTTGATTCTGGAAAATTTGAGAGGGTTTAAAGTTCATTTGCCTGTCCATTTAAGTTCGTTAATGTATATATATATATATATATAAACGAATGCAAAGCTCGGCTGTGTCTCTCCCTCATAATTGAAACGAATTGCTCCTGTTGGTTGTTCATTCATTCACTTGTTGGATTGTCATTAATGTGTGGGTGAGTTAGCTAGTTTGTATTGGCTTAGGAGAGGATTTGTATTGACTTTTGTGGTGTATTATTGAAGGATTTTCGGCTCACAATTCTTAAGGAAATCACAGCCCTTGGAACAAAGTTAAATCGTCTCCTGCAAGTTGTATTGTATATATATAAATATATATATATTAGTTAGTTGATAATTATTTTAGATTTAGGATATATATAAATAAAAAAATAAAGATAAGATAATGAATTTATAACCGTATAAGGAGGGAGTAAAAATATAAATTTGTGAAAAAAATCAATTTTGCGGGTTTAAGTGATACGTATGTTAAATATTGATTTGGTAATATTTTTAGATGAGAAGTTCCAAATTCGCGTTATTAAATATTCTGAACACTATGGTATACATAGAATTTCTATTAAAGATTTGTATATATGTGTTTGAATTTTCGTTTTTTCTTAGATCTTAACCGCGTCCAGAGGAGTTGAATTCCAAAACAAACTCATACGTAATACGAAACAAAACTAAAACAAAGGAAAAAATGCAAGTGAGTTAGAATGTATGGAAATATAAAAATAAAAAAAGTGATATATTTATAACCAATAAATATGTAAGGAGTGAGAAAAAATATAAATTATCGAAAAAAATTAATTTTATGGATCTAAATGACACGTATGATAAATACTGATTTAATAATATTTTTGGATAAAAATTTACATATTAACGATATTAAATATTCTGAATATGATAGTATACATAGAATCTTTAGTTTAATACTTTCACTTTTCAGTTTTTATACATGCTATCATAAATTATATTTTATTTGTTTAAAAGTTTTGTTTGATGGTATTTTGATAAATTAATAATTATATTGCCCTTAATTTGACTTTATTATAAATTTTTAATATTTGAAATTACATATGAAATCATTTCTATTTATAAATTTATTCTAGACTTTTTATTAGATTAGAAATTTAATTTTAATTTTATATTTGTTACTCAGTTCTTTTTACTAATTATAAATTACTAGATTAGATCAGACTTTTAGTCTTTATAGACTCAGAATTATTTAACTTGAATGTTTTAATATATATATATATATATTTTTACATTAAAACTTAAGTTCGTAAATATTAAATAGTTTTCTTTATTCTTTATTATGAACTTTTATAGTCTTAGTGATAAAGATTCTTTATTCTAATTTGTTCATACTTAAAAATTTAAATCGCGAAAAATTTGGAGTGATTTCTAATATTTTTGTTATGGTTCTTTTATGATTCTACATTTATTTTTATATATTTATTATAACCGGGTTATGTAAAATCAAAGGGATTACAGAAATCCTTCCTTGGGGTCACCTAATCAAAGAAAATACCCACAATGAGCATTCCTTGATGTTTTTTTTAAATTTTGACAAAACAATGTCAAAATAACATTAAAGTTCGTATAAAGAAATGTTCCAACTTAAAATGGCCATAACTTGGTCATTTTAACTCGGAATCGCTCATATATACTGATTTCTACCTACTCGAAAAGATCTACCCATTTCCAAACTTATTTTTAAAAACAAGGTCATATAGGCTCCGAAACAGTGCCGACAAAATTCACCACGGATTTTCCAACACAAAACAACTTTGGTTTAAGAAATCAAAATTTGTTTGATAAATACTTAGTTATCTATATAGTTGAAAATTTCTCTTTTTATAACTATATAACTCATATTTAAGCATGTTCAAGTATTTTGTTGTCCAATTATTTTTCTTGAGTAAAACAATGTTGGTTTGAAGTCTTTAGAAAAATATAGTTTTCAAAAAAATTGTTTTTGTAATTTCCTTGAAATGAAATACATTGTTCCCTTTTGTTTTCTAAAAAATGCTTTACATTGGTTTTATTATTTTTCCTAAGTAACTTTTTGAAAATAAGATTTTCTATTTTCTAAGTTTTCTACACTAATACTATTTTGGAGTTCTTTAGAAAGTATGCTATTCTTCATATTTATTTTTCTTGTACAAATTCCTTTGTTTATTTGTTTGCAAAATTCCTTATTTGAAAATTCCTCATTCTTTCCTCATGTCTTATGTTTTTCATAGAATCATCCATGCATAAAAATTTATTTTCTTGATAAAAATAAAGCGAAACAATATGTGACTTAAGAACTTTTTATAGTAAAATAGTTTCTAAAATTTTAGTGGTTTCTTCTTGTAACTTGAAAAGAAATAACTTTATTTTTTTTTATTTTCAAACCATAGATTTTCTTCTTTACATAAACTTATTTCTAAGTGTCAAAAATCTCCTTTTTGTCAATTTATCTTTAGAACTTGAAATTTTGGAGAACAATTTAAATGAACATGAACTATGAGAAAATAATAGCAAGTAAAATAACATAAGTAATTAAGTCAAGTATTGGAGTCTTAGCTTTTTCAAGGCTCCCGGGACTAAGAAGTAGACTAGTCCCAAAAATAAAATAAAATGAAAGAAAGAAAAACTTGTTTTGACTTGATGAGAATTAGTCTAAGACTAGAGACTAGTCTTAAAATAACAAGGAATAAATAAATAAATTGCAATGGAATAAATAAATAAATTGCTTTGCATGAAATCAGTAAATTGCAAGTGAGCTTATATGCTCTAAAGAATATGTATATATATATAGATAATAATACCTAGACGTATTAACCATAATAAGAACAAAAATAATAACATAAACATAAATAGATTTGCATGAACAGGAACAATGTATGAACATAATGTAGCTTCCATAACTTGTAGTCTTTGGAAACTCACACTATGGTCATGTAAAGTTACATAACATAAAGAAGAAGAAAATAAAAGAAGGTAGTTACCTAAAGATGGTTTTGATAGTAGTATGTGATTATGGGTTTTAGTTGTTGGTAGAAGTTGTTTGTGGAATTGTTTTGAGAGAGTTTTGGGATGGTATTTTGAGAGAGTTTTGAGAGGAGAAAATGAGAGAGTTTTGGTAAGAAATTTGTGAGTAGTGAATGTGTGAAAGAAGTGAAAGGAGGGGGGGTTTTTATAGGAAAATGTGAAGTGATTTTTATGTGTTTAAAATAAAAGAAAATTAAAACAAATTGATGAGAGAGGGAGTAGGGGGGGCACCGGCCATAGTAGAAGAGGGGGGAGAGATTTTATTTTATTTTTTTATTTTTTGATAAATGAAAGATGTAATGTGTAAGGTAGATGTGAAATAAAGTTATGAGAAAGGTAAAAAGTAAGGATTATAGATTATGTAGTGTGTAAGAATGGGTGTAAGAAAAAGTAGAGATAAAAGAATAGTGTGTAGAATAGTAATTAATAGTGAAATGTAAGATGGATATGACTAATAAAATACCGGTAGTAAGAAAATACGTGTATATATGCGATATTTGTTATTTTTAGCTACCGAAAAATTAGGAAATTGATATTTTTAAAAACCTTATATTTTTACGAGTCTAACGGTGTATTCGGAATATTTCTACTATTCCGGGCTCCCGGACACATTTTTCGAGAATTGTGTCCGATCGGGTTCAAAGGACACCCGAAATTTGCAAAACCGATATTTTTATAAAACTTATGGTTATTATGAACTAATCTAGATACTTATTCTAACTTCGTTTTCTAGGGCCAAAGAAAACGGTAATGCCGGACTTAATAAGTTACGGTAAACTAGGGTTTTGTTGACCTTGAGGGTTCCGTTTGACTTCCGGTTTAGGGTTTTATGCTAGACCAATTCCAAAAATTTGGGGGTTTACAGACTTAAAATGAAAACACTCATGAATAATCTTGCCATTACAAGATTAAATAGTAGAGAGGCTTAAGAATCATCACCTAAGGTTGGATTTAGTGAAGAAATGAAGAAGAATGAAGCTTGTTGTGTATGTGTGTGTGTGTGTGTGTGTTGGGGATAGGGGCTCACGGCAACAAGGGGAATGGAGAGAGGATTTTTATGATTTTAGAACAAATGAAGTAAAGTGAAAGAGAGAGAAAGTAAAAGATTATTTATATTAAGTAAAATTAGGGTTTGTTTGTATTCTAAAAAGAAATAAAATAAAGCAAATTGGAGTCAAAGGGGGAGGAGGCGCCGGTTCAAGAGTGAGGAAGAGAGGGAGAGAGTTTGATTTTATTTGTTTCGTAATTTATTTAATAATATATCTTAAATTGTAACAATTCTTAAGAGACAAACTTTTCTTGGAAAAGAAAATGTAATAAAGTGTTTGTAAGGATGTAAGACTAGGGTATGAGTATGTATGTGGTAGGTTGTACTTTTGAATAGTAATAAATAGTAGACTAGACTTTTACTTTATCGGTAGTAAAGAAAATACGAGAAAAAGGCTATAACTGTAATTTTTATAACCCGAAAAATTATAAAACGTATATTTTTGAAATCCTTATAAAATTTCAATTCTAAAGAGTATTCAGGAATATTTTTCTAAGTTTCTAGTTTCGGAACTTGCTTTTCATTAATGGAGCTCGAGAAAGCCCGGAATAGAAAATTTTTAGAAATCAAAACTTTTTGTGGTTTGAAATATACTTTAAAACAATAATCCACATTAAATTATTCTATAGAGGTTCTTTTAAATTGAAATCGAAGAAAAGCCGGATCTAGGGTTCCTAGGTTGCTCATACTAATCCTGTTTAGGGTTTTGGTTTCCGATTTCCGAAGTTTACTTGGTTACTAAGAAAATCGGGATTTACACTAGCACTGCCAAGGATGAAGACAACAAGCATTAGAGGCGAAAATTGAGCATTCTAACTTTAACCTTACGCTGATTGTGGCATGCTGATTGTTATGCCCCAAATGGTACCCTAAACGCGACAATCCTCCACATTTAATATTAAAACTTAAGTCTGACAACTTTAGTCATCCCAAAAGCTTCGATACCTAGTATACTTCAAGATCATAGAGGACCAAACTTTGAAACAATTTTTTTAAGAAGATATTCATAATAGTTATTAAGAATGGAAATCATAACAAAAACATCTTAAACATAAAACATACGGGGACTTACCAATATCAAAGACACATTCCCCTATCAAAATATAATCAATCCATCATAGTCTAATCAAAATAATTACTTCGAAGTTTTACTTACAAGTTTAAATCTACTTCTATTCCTTGACTTTATCCAAGAGCTGTTGAATTTAAAAGGGTAGTACTTGGGAGAAATAGCTTCGACGCTTCAGCCATAAATACGGGTGCTGCAAAAGATATTTAGAGGGGGTAAGCTTACTTGCTCAGTGAGAATTATTTCCACAATAAAGTACTCGAACAACCAATAATCAAACAAGTTATTTAGACAATCATATGAAATGTAACAAACATATGAGCATACAATACATATGATTTTCTGGGAATCATATGTTGAATGGATTTACGCTCTCTATTCGGAGTTAGGTGTTCCAAGCCATATAGACCACTCTTCGCAATTAAGGTTTTTGTAGTTTTATGTAAGCCACTGCTAGCCGCTAAAATGTAATTTATTCGGGTTTCCACCCATCGTTAAATTTATTCGGGCGACCACTCACCGTTACGTAGAGTTTCGGGCTCTATAAACTTCATTACTATGCCATTTTCCCACTAAGTGTAAAGTAATGAATGGAATATGATTCACTACATGTTATGCATGAATCAATTTAATTAAATACTCATGGTATAATATTAGATATTTTAAGGGTGATCATAGAATTTGCAGACATATCATTCCGATACTAAATCAAACATTGATTATAGACAATTCTCGCCTTGATATTTTTAACATAAATTTAACCATATATGTAAAGCACATGCACTTTTTGTCATGACTTAAAGGGCACCATAGACGTGACAGTCCGCCACATACAATATTAAAACCTAAGAATGACTTCTCGAAGTCATGCGAAAGCTTCAACACCATATGTATGGCATCTATCACAACAATAGGAGACACCGGTGGGATGTGTAGTTCGGGATAGTAAATACATCATACAAGAAATCTAGATAACACCTAATTTTAACATTATAAGAATATAGTCCTTACATCTTCTTAGTAGCTTTCCCCCTATAAATCTCTAACCAACCATAATATCAGCTTTGTCTTTCACCCAAGGAAATAATACTAAAACCAAAAGATATTAGAGGATATTTAACCTAAGACCTTTAAAGGATTTCCAAAAGCTCCCTAACACATAATCCCACTCGAGCATATGAAGTCCTCGGGTATAAAAGATATTGGTCCTGTTACAACAAAAGTCTATTGGAGTATAAGCATAACTAGCTTAGTAAGAATATTCCTAAATCAATGTACTTGTATCAATAATTTCAAACAAGTTATTAAATAAGCATATGAATGCATCAAGCAAGTGAACAAGCAATACATATGATTTACTAGAAATCATATGTTTTGAATGGATTTACCCTTCCATTCAGTGGTTAGGTGTTTCAGGCTCTTTAAAACCCATCTTTGAAATCCAACTTATGTAGTTTATTTTTAGCTCCTATTTGCCCATCTTGTAGACTTATGGCTCCTGCAAACTCTACTGCTATGCTCTTGTACCATCGAGTATAGTAGCTAATGAAATGAAACTAAATACGTGATATGCATGAATCAATTAATATATATAACTTGAAATATGTAATTGAGATACTTTAAAGCGATCATAGAATTGCAGACATTACAGCATGGTAATAATAAAACACAATTTGATTTAACAACAATTCATGTCCCGATATGCTTAGTATTATTTCAATCAATGTTATCATACAAAATTCATTTTTATCTTTTCCTACTTTTAGTACCTCTAGCTACAAGCACAAACAAGTACGTAAAAAGTAAGAAATAAACTCACTCGGTCATCCTTGCTAAAAACTCTTTACTCGTAATGGTCTTCCGAATATGGATCCTCCCAAACTTCGTTACCTAAATGAAAGAAACACCTAAAATGAGTATTTCATGGAATCTTTTCTTGAACTTTCTAATTCTATTCTAGCATTTGCGTTAAAATTCGGATAAGATGAAATTCCAATTTAAAACGACCATAACTAGCTCATTTTAACTAGGAATTTTGCATATAATATACCGTTTTCTACCTATTCGAAAAGATCTATTCATTTCTAAGGTTATTTTTATCATAAAAAGCCATTAGGATTGCAAATTACTATAGTACAGAATAGTTACGAATTTCATAGTCCTCAAAATATGATTTTCCAAACTTCTCTTTACTTCCAAAACCTTTAAGCAAAAATATGGATAGTTATATAACTGAAAAGTCCTTTGAACATATATTTATACTCATATCATATGCATGATTTTTTTGTAATATTGTCTCAACATTGATATTTCACAAACAATTTGTCTTTAAGAGTTTTAAAAGATGAAACTTTAAAATTTTTTTTCTTTTTAAATTGCTAGAAAAAAACTTAAAAATTCTTGAATTGTTATAAGTGAGTGTTTTCCTATTATAATTCCATTTCCTATCTTTTCAAAAGTAAATTAATTCCAAAAAATTTGGTTCTTTAAGTTATCTATCAACTTTATTTCTAGTGATTGAAAAATAGGCTTTCAAAATTCTTCTTATGTTCTTGGTGTGGTTAAATATTTGGAGTTGTGTTAAATGTATGTTTTCCTCTCATTTTTATATCTTTTTTCTCTTTTAGAAAATAAGTTTACCTTTAAAACTTTACTTTTTTGGCAAATTTTATTTTTCTAAGTTGGTTTTTAAAATAGCGAGTTGATTTTACCTTGATTTGAAAAACTTGTTTTATTCTTAATATTTTCAAGTGGTGGAATAATTCTTTTAGATAAGTCTATAAGAAAAAATTTCCTAATAAGAATTGTCAATATTAGAACTTAGCAAAAATTTCATCTTAATTTTGAAAAGAGAGTAACAGTGTAAAAATTGAGTTTTGAAGAAACTTTCTTAGTATGTGCTTTTCGAAATCTATAGTGAACCTATTTAAGTTTTATAAAATATATGGTTGAGTTAAATCTTAAGTTTAATGCTAAAAATTCTATCTTTATGGAGTATTTAGTTTTGATATATAAAAGAAATGAGTTCCTTTCATTTGAACAAATCTTCAGCATTAATACTTTAAAACTTATGATTAACTTGTCTAAGCTTTTGAAAAGAATTTATTAAAAATAATATTTAAATTTCCTGTTGAAAAATCCTTTGTTGAGAAATCTAGTTCACTTTTCCTTGTTTAAGAAAGAACCTATTTTTATTTTTATTTAAGGCAACGACATTCTAATCATGAATATGATTATGTAGCAATGAAAAAGTAAGAATAATACATAATAAGATAGAAAGAAATACTCATAAGCAAATAAACGTAATATTATGGTTAAGCATTGAGAACCTTAGCTTCATCAAGGTATTCCGATCATGTATTGGGAGCCTTAGCTTCATCAAGGCAACCCAGAGACTAGAAAGGCTAGTCCAAATAATAGCATGAATTAAACAAATAAATTGCAAAGCATGAAAATAAATAAATAACAAGTGAGCTTATATGCTCTAAAGAAATATATATACATAATATACATAACAATAGTAACAACATAATAACATAATGTAAATATAAACATGAATAAAAACAAAACATGAACATATTGTTGCTTCTTTAACTTTCATGAGTCTAAGAAACATACACTAAACTCATGCTAAGTTGTATGAACATGATGAGTATGTGTAAGAAATTTACCTAAGGTTATGTGTTTGTTGAAGAGGAAAAGAATGGGTTGAAATGGTTTTATGGAGAGAAGAGAGAATTTGTGAGAGAATTTGAGATAGCGTGCTTGTGGAGTAATTTTGGTAGAGTTTTAGGAAATAAGTTGTGTGAAAGAATGGAGGAAGGGGTATTTATAGAGTTTTGAAATAGAAATTAGATGTAATTAAATAAATTAAAAAAGAAAATAAAATGGGATTGATGGAGAGAGAGAGGGCGCCGATTTTGCTTGAAGAGGTGGGGGAAATTGATTTATTTTGTTGTTTTATAATAAAAAAAGTAATGTGCAAAGTATGATGTGAATAAAGTTGTGTTGGAAATATAAAAGTGTAAGAGTAGATGTGTAGATTATAAGAAATAGGTTGTAAGAAAAAATAGAGATGGTGAAATAGTAATGAATAGTAGGAATAGTACTCTGAATAGTAGACTAAACAAATAAAATACCGTAGTAATAAAATATGCGTAAACGAGCTACATTTGATATTTTTAGTTACTGAAAAATTGTAAAACTGATATTTTTGAAATCCTTGTATAATTACGAGTCTTTTGGTGTTATCGGAATATTTTTTCCGTCCAGTGTTCCCAAGTACGATTTTCAAAAACTAATCCCATTCGGATCTGAAAAACACTAGAATTAGGCGACTATGATATTTTTATACCTGCCTATATTATTACGAACTATTATAAGCCGTTAACTCAATTTCGGTTTCTAGGGTTTGAGAGTGCGGGTTTGTCGGAGTTGAAACTGTTAGATTATCTTAATCTTTGTTGACTTTTGAAACTCCGGTTTGACTAAGGTTTGGGTATAATCCAACTTTACCCTAGAAATTGAGGGGTTTACATTAGGGATCAGATAGATAGACCTTCTCATACTCGGATTTTTGAATTGAACGATTATTGAATTTTCTATTTTTATTTTTTTTTTAAGATTCTCTTATAAAATCCCGTGATCGAAATTGTTTAAGGTTCGGTTTCAACTTAAGTCAGTCTTTAGGGTTTCGATTTGGTATTCCATAACCATTCTAAAAAAAATCGGGGGTTATAAGCCCTGGAAAATTTCAGTAAATAATTCCAAGATGAACTTCGAAAATAAACCCTAAAAATCACTCCAAATTAAAATCGAACTTCAACTAATCCAAAAACACAAGCGAATCCAGAAATTTCCAAATCTTGAGAAAAATAAGAATTCTTAAAAACAAAGTAAGAACTCAACATACTTCAATTCCAAAACCACTGCGTAAGACAAATTCCATACGTAATTCCGACTTATAGAATCGGGTAGTATAAAGCCCAAAAACATTATTAAAAAGTAAATAATGAAACTTTCGAAAATATAACTCAATTCAAGAATTCTAAAAACATTAAGAGATATTAAATACTTACAAAAATAAAATTTAAAGTAAATTTCTCAAATTAAATATGTTGTATAAACATAAAATATCAGTTTCTAATTTTGCAAAGATCTAAACCAGAAAATCACCCGAAAACCCTAAGTGGAATACAATAATTTAAGTCCGGCAATCTAGTGCCCTTAACCCTAGAGGCCGAGATGTAATTTAAATATGTAGAATAGCTTGTAGTAAATAAGTTTGTTTAAAAATATCAGATTGATAAATTTTTGACCTATTTCGAACCCCTTCGGATACAGACTTCGAAAAGCGTGTCCCGAAGCTTGAGATATCAAAAATATACTATTAGTACCGTTAAAATCTTAATTTCATAAGATTTCTAAATATATCAGTTATGTAATTTTTCGGGTTATAAAAGTTACAATTATAACCTTTTTATCGCGTTTTCATTACTACCGGTAATTAATTAGTCTTTTGCACTATTCACTTTTATTTCAATACACAATTTTATTATTCTTATAAAGACTTATATTTTTAGATAAATATTTTATATATAATGTCCCGATTTTTATAGCATACGAAATTCAACCTAAAGTAATATAAGAATGTTCATATGAACTAAAATAGATAAAATATATATGTAATAGTAATAATATTAAGAATATGATCCTTCTAAAAGAAATCAAAAGAAATTATATAAAAATATAAGAATTTAGAATCCAAATCATTGACTATATAAATAATAACAAAGGTAGATAGTGAATAATCAAGGTTAATAGTAAATAGTGAAATGAATAGTAATATAAGTAAATCATGAAATAGTAAATTGTAATTAAGTAAAAATGAAAAGTAAATTAAGGTGAAATTAGATATAGTCAAATCAATGAATAGTGTAAAAGTTGGCTGAATTTGTCTAATAAAACCAAAATTAAAGTAGTAAAAAGACTAAAATACCCTCAAATTAACCTAAATATCTCTAAAAACCCCTATAAAACTCCAAAAAATAGGAAACAAGAATTGTTCAGCTCCTAAAAATGTCATAATCATTCTGAAACCATAAGAACTCTAAACTTTGGAAAATTGAAGGAAAATTCCTAAAAGGCAACAATTTACTCAAAAAGTAACAAATTAACCAAACAAATTACCAAATGGAGACATAAACATCAATCAAGACTCTGAAAAAAATCAGAAAAATTAGGAAAATTCATGGAAACAGATGACAAATTTTTTTTTATTTAAATAAAAACAAAATAATTGTGCATGTACTTAAATTAGGTGTCAAAATTCGGAGAAAATATCAAACAAATGTAAAAAATTACTGTAGCTTACAGAATGGACGTGTAAAATATAGGGATTACGTGGTAATTTTTGCATGAAAAATTTTTGACATCTGGTAATTTTTACCGATTTTAGAAAATCCCAAAATCCGCTATAAATACCGCCCAGAAGTTCCAAAATTCACCAAACTCACACCCGAAATTAGAAAATCACCAAACTTCACAGTTAGAATCCTAAAATTTCCCCCAAGCCGTTCGACAACTCTAGGAGGAGCAATTCCGCCGCTAAGTGGTGGCGCCGGCGAACCCCAGCCAATCTCCATCGAGAAATATTTGCTACATCAAAACTTGTTCGTTCGGCTCCAAACTTTTACAGTAAGTACAATATAATATTAGTTACAACATATAAAATTTTTAGAATTTTTCGTAAAGTTTTGATATTTTTAAAAATTACATGATTTTCACTACGATTATACAAGAAATAGTACAACCGAACTTTTAAAATAAATACCTAAAACGATTCCTAAAAATAAAAAAAATATTATATTATTACTCCAAGATATTTGTACTAACATTTTTTATAATTACAAATTTTGTCACATTTATTTGAATATATGCACTAATTTAGTAATTATAGCTAGTAAATATCAACTATAGCTAGTGAATATTAAATTATAGCTAGTAAATAAAGAAATTATGAAAATTTTATTAAGTCATTCATAACCACCCTAACATCTTGCTTTATTAATATACTAAGTCTAATAAATGACATATATACCCCAGTGAAGGAATTACTAAATATTTATGTAATAATTAAATAAAAGTTTACAACTTAGCAACCAATAACCTTGAAATTATAAACTATAATCATGTACCACATAAATTAGAATAACTTTTTAAGCTCATTAACCCCTTTTACTAACTTACAACCTTTTAATAAAGTGATTTCATTCCTTAAGCAAACCTTATAATCATACCACAACTAAAACAAAATTTAGCATCATAATACTAATTCATTTTTATCAAAATCATTCTTATAGGTGAAATCCACATCAATCTATTCCACAAACAAAGCCCATTTTGGTAAGTGGTTCATTTATATGGTAATTGTAAAAAGGGATATTATTTACATTATAATTGTTTGTGTTTGTAAATTAGCTATAAAACGTGTGTGGTTGATTGATTTTGTTTGATATTGGATGTTTACTTATCCTGTTGTTTTGGTGTGGGATACTTGTTGATCACCGAAGAATATATTATTAAGAATATAGTGAAAATAATAACCGATTATGCATAGCATAACACATTTTGCATCCTTGCATCCACAAAACCGACCGTCCGGGTGAGAATGGATTTCTTCTTTTAACCTTTATTGAACTAAGTGACAAGAGAGGAGGTCGCAGTAAAGGTTACAAGCTATCCGAGGGATAGTCCCGAACGGTTTTTAGGAGGACAGGAGACCCATTGCACATTCCCGGTTTTATGGAAAATGAATTTGTGTTAACTCCTCGAAACCCAGATTAGAGTGGGGTTAATTTCTCTAATCTCGTAATGAACCGGTCAACATTACGCGGATGGCATCCCGATTGATTGCATAATTCACTCTAATAACAATGATTGTGAATTGTCTTATAATGTTTATAATTACCCTTTTTATATCCACTTACTGAGCACGTGGAATTATGCTCACCACCCATAGCTTCTTTTGCAGGAAATCCATAAGAAATTCAAGAAAATGCCTGGAATAATACCCGTAAGTACCAGAGACTTAATTTTCATTTCTGTAAATATCTTTTAAGTGTGGTATCATTTAGGAGCCTAGTAATTATCAGATGTTTATGGACCACGAGTTGATCATAGACCTTTGATAATTACAACGGGACTGTACGGGATGTGACATTATATTATATAGAAAATTTTGTTTTTCTAAATTTAGTTCGTTTCGGGTTTTTACGGGATCAGATTCTGTTTAAGACCGGATACTAAAAATAAAATAAATTAATTTAATAATTGAAAAATATTTTAAAAATATTTTTATTTTATAAAATAAATTTTTAGAATTTTTCGGGTTATAAAAATATCATTTAGAGCCCATATTCGCGTATTTTGATCATACCGGTATCTTATTTGATAATTCACTAAAATAAATTAATTAATTATGTTATTTTAACTATGAAAAATTTGATACAAATATTTGGAATAAATTTTCTATTTTTGTTTTATTTTATTTTATTAAGAAAGTACTCTTACAACCCATACTTTCAAGTACACCTTTCACACATCACTTCTTTTTCACTTCAATCTTTCTACACTTCATTATCAATTCTTGGTAGATTTCTTTTGGCTGCCATTATCCTTTAATTTACTCCATTTTGACTAAAACAATTATATTCCACTCCTTCTTAAAGAAGCAACACATACACATTAATTACACAATTTAATTTCAAGTCAAATTTCAACAAATTCCTCCCTCTCTCTCTCTCCCCTCATTCACGTGAACTCCCCCCCCAAATTTCTGCCTTGTTTTATTTTTTTCTTGTTTCATTCATTAATACTCATTTTCTCTCTCTCTTTCATTTACTCCTCTTTCCCTTTTTCATTCCTTAACTTTTTCTCTCTCTTTTTCCTCTCTTTTCTTCTTCATTTTGTTCTTGTTTCTTCAAGAAACAAGCTGCCCCCTTCTTCTTTGAGCTCCTACACATATTTCTTCAAGATTTTTGAATAAAACTCTTGTCCAAAGCTTCCATAGGTGATATAGGTAAAGTATAATGAGAGTTTCATGCATCAAATGACATTCCATGAGCTTAAAAGCTAAGGATGATGATGCCAAAATGAAACACTCCTCTTCTCCATGATTATTCACATGTATTATTATTATTTTCTTGTTTAAAGTAGTTATATCTTATAGATCTAACTTTTTGTAGATCTGATTTTTGTTTATGTCTTAGATCTTGTTATTTGAGTCATTATTTTTGTTATTGCTTATGATTTATGCATATATTCCTCATCACATGTGTTCATACATTTAAAACTAGTATAGAAAACTAGATCTAGTGTTTTGGAGTTTATAAATGCATTAGACTTTGTTTTATGTTCATAAACAACTTGTAGTAGTATGATGATAGTAGGAATGTTTTAGAAAACTCAAGATCTATTTTATTTTCAACAAAAAACATTTTTGAAAATTCGGATGAAAATGGAACCATATTTAGAAAAGTTGTTTTTCAACTTCAAAATGTGCATTTTTCATTGAAAATGAAAGGCTTAGGGTATAGATAACATAAATGAGTGATTTTGATGAGTAAAGTTTAGATCTATGAGTTTATAGTTTACTACCATGGGTTTCTTTTAGATTTATGTTCATATTGAGTGTAGATCTTGGTTTTGAACTTAAACAAAAATTGTGAAATTCGTATTTTGGCAAGACCCTATTTAAAAACCACTTTCCAATGTCAAAATGAAGTTTTTACTTAAGAAAATGAAGGCTTAATTATGTGTATTATCAAACTTCTTTTTACAAGAATCAAATGTGATTTTCAAAGATTAATTTTCAAAACAATGTTCTATTTTCGGATTTTGGCCAAGGCCTATTTAAAAACATGTTTTCCAACTCAAAAATGAAGTTTTTATTCAAGAGATGAAGACTCTTAAGATATGATATGTAAGGAATGGATTTTCATAAGTTTAGATAGATTTTATCAAAAGATATGTCCAAAAATAATTTGGTAAATTCGGATCTCAACCAAGACCAATTTTGAAAACCCATTTATCAACTTCAAAAACTTGTGTTTTATATGAAAAATGAAGAGTTTAGGTCATATATATCATTAAGTAGTGATTTTTATAAGTTGAAATGAGTTTTGATGAGATTAATGTATAAAACAAGAAATAGAATCAAGATGGGAAATTTTGAGTTAGTAGTCAATTTGGAAATTCGTAATTTTGAATGAATGCCATAAGAACACCTATTATCCAAGCTCAAAATGAAAGTTTTATGTAATGAATGGAGTCCTTAAGTAATAGGTACCATAAAGTCTTAAATTTTAATGCATTAAACAAGTTTTTCCCAAAGGAATCATTCAAAAAGTGGATATTTTAAAATTCGAATTTTTGAGTAAATCCATTTGAAAACATATTTGCAAAGTGTAAAATGCAAATCTTTATGTAAAAATGAAGTCCTTAGTGGCTAGGCTTGGTTGGGATTAATTTTCTAAGTGCCAAATGATTTTTACTTAAAGGAATCACTCAAAAACTAATTTTACAAAATTCGGATTTTGGAATCAACTGTACTTAAAGACATGTTTACAAAGTGTAAAATGGAAATTTTTATGTAGAAATGAAGGTCATAAGTAATAGATATAATGAAGACTCAATTTTAACAAAAATAATTATATTTTTAAGTAATAAATCCAAAACAAATGAAATGATCAAAGTTAGAAAACTAGATTTTTCATAAGTACTTATTATTATGGTCTTGTAAAATAAAAAGTTATAAAATTTTCTTTTAGCAAAAATCATCAAGATCATGCATACATTAAACTCATCTCATGTCATTCATGTTAGGAAATCATCAATATTGCATGTATAGCTAATCTATATAGTAGGAACATTACAAACATTTATAAAACTATTTTTCGGAATTGAAATTGCTATTGATCATAACTGATCAGACCTTTTCAAAGCTTAAAATTTTCAAAACTTAAATATAATATTAGAATTAGATAGATCTTTCGAAGTAGATAGAAATCGATATATAATTTGTGAAATTCTGAGTTAAAATGACCAAGTTATGGCAATTTTAAGTTGGAATTTTCGCTTATGACGAAATGCGAATTTGATAGTTTGTATAAGATAGTTTGGATTAGTTAAGTGATGAAATATTTATTAGATTATTTCTTCCTTTTTAGGTGATCCCGAATTCGACGATTCCCTACCACCGGATTACTTTTACTAAGAGACCGGTGTCCCAATGGCTGAATGAGTTTTCTCCTTATTTTGTTACCTTGTTTATGCTTGTAGTTAGTTGCATTAGAATTATAGGAACAAGATAAAAATCGATATGAATGGGGATGGGATATAGGATGAGACTGTGATGAATGTATACCAAGGAATACTAAAGCATATCGAAACCACGATTCGATTGAATAACTGCAATGTTCATATTATGTCTGTTATGTGTGATATTGGTTGGTCACTTTAAAGAATTATGAATATTTTGACCTAAGCAAAAATTTAATTGGTCATGCATCGCATCGGACATGTTGCATTCGGTAGCATGCTATTCCTACATAGGTCGATCGGTATGGTCCGTTGATGACTCGTTTGGATAACGAGACCGGTACCAGAGCTCATTCATGGGTACTAAGGCGCATGTGGATGCATTTCATGAATGAGCCTAGCCGAGTCGAGTGCTATGAGCCGAGGGCTTGGGACTAGCAGTGGTCGTGTAGACTTCAATACCATTCCTAACCCAAGATACGGAGGACGTAAATTCGTTCTGTATGTGGGTTCCAAATACCCATACATAATTGTTTGCTCATGTGTTTGTTCATGCATAGCATATGGTTGATTATAACTTGTTTGTTATGGTGCGGAATTAAGGGAATTCTCACTAAGCTAGTGTAGCTTATACCCCAATAATTGTTTAAATGAACAGATTATCTCAAGAATGCAAAGTGGGGACCGAAGTGGTTGAAGCCGAGAATGACTTCGGGATTTCGGCAAAGAATAAGAATGTTTGAAGTTATCAGCTTGGTTTTATGATTTGCCTTGTAGTAGTTTATGTAGGGAAGTCTTTGGATGAATGTAATTGAAGTTTAATGATTTGTATTTTGAAGTATAGTGATTCGTATATGAAATATAGTGTTTTGTATTTGAAGTATAGCGAATTATATTTCCTTTACATAGTTACTCAAGTGTATCAATATCAAATGTATCACTCCAATGTGTCTTCTCTATGTGTTAGACGTCTTGTACATAGTATGGAAGCCTTCGCATGACTGAAGCAGTCATTCCTAGGCTTTAATATTGTGTATAGCGGACTGTTACATTTAGGATACCCTTTGGGGCATGACAGGGGTTTACACTTTTCCCATTTTATCTTTTCCTAATTCTAATGCCACTAAAAAACATAAGTACGAAATGAGAAATAAACTCACTTGACCATTGCAATACTCCACTAGTCAAAGTAATCTTCTGTATTGGAAAAGTCTCAATTCACGTCATCTAAACAAGAGAAATACCCAAAATGAGTATCTTGGAAGTTCTATTTTAAACTTGCTAACTCTACTTTATTAAGTTCGTCAAAATTCATATGGGGTGAAATTCCAACTTAAAATGGCCATAACTTGCTCATTTTAACTCGAAATTTTACATATAATATGTTGTTTCTACCTACTCAAAAAGATATATCTATTTCTAAGGTTATTTTTATCATAAGAGGTCATTTAGGTTTCAAAATGGTACAGTAAAATTAGTCACGAATTTCCAGCCCTTAAGAAATGAATTTTCTAAACTTTACTTTGCCCAAAAACCTATAAACAATCACATGGTTATTTATATAGTTGAAAAATCCTTTTAATACATATGTACACTCATATTATACCCATGATTCTAATGATATTGTCTTAATAATGATTTTTCATAAAACAACTTATCTTAATAGTTTGAAAAAGTGAAACTCGACAAATTTATTCTAAGTTGTTGGGAATAAAACTAAAAAACTTTTGAGTTATTAAGTAGGTGATTTCTAGTTATATTTATTTTCTCTTAACTCTTAAAAGGTAATTAAAGTTCCGAAATTTTAGTCCTTTCAAGTTATCTATCAATTTTATTCTTTAAGTAGACTTTTACTTGGTGAGTTGATTTTAACTTGATTTGAAAGCTTGTCTTGATCTTTGTATTTATTAAAATTTTAGTGTGGATCTTACAAATAAGTTTTTAAGAAAAGTGTATATAATAAAGAATTATCAACCTTAAGGTTTTAAATGATAATTTTATTTTGGTAGTTTGAAAAGAGAATAAAGAATTACTTAGTTAAATTTTAAAAAAGTCTTGCATAATAACAACACTAAAATCTATGATGAACTTGTCTAAAATTTTTTGAAAAGCATTTTGTTGAAACAAAAATCTAAATTTTAATAGAATTTTTCTTAAGTGATGAAATTATATTTTTATAATGAGTTTAACTTCTTTTCTTTATCAAAGAAAGAACTTCTTTTATTTTTATTAAGACGAAAACAACATGATCATGCATGAATATAAATTTTACAATTAAGTACATGACAAAAATAATTAATATGAAAGATGAAAGATATGGAAATGAAATAAGCACATAATAAATACCCAGTATTAGAAGTCTAAGTTTGTATCAAGGCTTCCCAGACATAGACATAGGCAAGTCCAAAAAAGAAAAATAAGAAAATTGTTTTGACTTGATGATGATAAGTTTAAGACTAGAAATACTAGTCTTAATATATAAAAGCATGAAATAAATAAATAGCAAGAAAGAAAGAAATAAATCATATGAGCATAAAATAAAAGTTATGTTAGTGAGTATATATATATATATACTCTAAGAAATATATTTACTAACATATAGGAGTTAGATTAGAAGCATGAATAATAAAACAAAACATAACAACAATACAATAATGAAATTTTTGCATGAACAAGAACAAAACATGAACATATTGTTGCTTTCTTAATTCTTATGAGTCTAGAAAACATACACTATGGTCATGTTAAGTTACATAAACATAAAAATAATTGTAGGAATATTTACCTAATGTAGAGAAATGGGTGGTAGAAAAGAAGAGGTTGATGTTGTAAAGAGATAGTAAGATTATGGAAAGATAGAAGAGTTGGGAAGAAATTGTAGAGAGAATATTTAAGAAGTGATTTTGAGAGAGTTTTATTATGGGAAGAGTGTGTGAAAGAAATGAGGGAGAGGGGGTATTTATAAATAAATGTGGAGGGAAATTAGTTGTAATTAAATAAAATGAAAAAGAAAAAAATAGATGTGTGTCATGCCCTAAAGGGTATCATAGACGTGGAAGTTTGCCACATATAGTATTAAAACTTAAGAATGACTTCCCAAAGTCATGCGAAAGCTTCAACACCACATAAAAGACGTCTATCACAAATACGGACTCCGGTGGGATGTGTAGTTCGAGATAGTAAATATAACATACAAAAAATCTAGTAACTATATAACTTCAACATTATAGAAATATGGTTCTTACATTATCTTAGGGGCATTCCCCCGATAAATCTCCAAAGAACATAATATCACTTAGTCTTGCGCATAAAGAAGTAATACTAGAACTAAAAGATATTAAAAGAAATCTATCCTAAGATCTTCAAAAGGATTCCTAAGAGCTTCCCAAAACATCATTCCACTTGGGTTCATGGAGTCTTTGGGCAAAAGAGATATTGATCGTGTATCAACAAAAGTCTATCGGGGTATAAACACAACTAGCTTAGTGAGAATATTCTTGGATTAACATACTCGTATCAATAAATTCAAACAAGTTATTAAATAAGGATATGAATGCATTAAGCAAATGAGCATGAGATAAATATAATCTACCGAAAATCATATGTTTGAATGGATTTACCCCTCTATTCGATGTTTAAGTGTTTGAGGCTCTTTAAAACCCATATTTGAAATCCAACTTATGTAGTTTATTTTAAGCTCCTGCTTGCTCATCCTAATATAGTTCTTTCCGGCTTCTATTCGCCCATCCTTAAATAGTTCTTTCAGGCTCCTATTCAATTATCTTGCAAACTTACGGGTTCCTACAAACCCCACTACTATACTCTTATCTCATCGAGCATAGTAGCTAATGAAATGAGTCTAACTATGTGATATGCATGAATCTATTAATATGACTCGTAATATATAATTAAGGTAATTTAAAGGCGATCACATAATTTGCACACACTCCAGCATGATGATAATAAAACACAATTTAATTAACAACAATTCATATCTCGATATGCTTAGTATTTTTTCAACCAATATTATCATGCATAATCCATTTTCATATTTTCTTACTTCTAGTGCCTCTAGGTACAAGCACAAACAAGTACGTAAAGGTAGGAGATAAACTCACTCGGCTATCCTTGCTAAAATTCTTTACTTGTAATAGTCCTCCGAATACGGATCCTTCTAACCTTCGTTACCTAAACGAAAGAGATACACGAAATTAGTATTTCATGAAAATTGTACTTGAACTTTCTAACTCTATTCTATTATTTGCATCAAAATTCGAATAGAAGGAAATTCCAACTTAAAATGGCTATAACTTGCTCATTTTAACTCGGAATTTCGCATATTATGTATTGTTTTCTACATACTCAAAAAGATCTATCAATTTCCAGGTTATTTTTATCAAAATGGGTTATTTTGGTCCCAAAACAGGAGTGGACAGAATAGTGACGAAATTCCCAGCTTTTAAAAATACAATTTTTTCAAATTTTCTTCATCTAAAAATCCTTAAATAAATACATGGCTATTTGTATAGTTGAAAAATCCTTTGAACATATATATATACTCATATTGTATGCCTGATTTTTGTAGTGTTATCTCAACTTTAATTTTTCACAAAACAATTTGTCTTTAAGAGTTTTAAAAGATGAAAACTTTGAAAATTTCTTTTTTTTTTTTAAATTACTAGAAGGAAAACAAAAAAAAAAATACTTGGGTTGTTATAAGTTAGTGTTTTCCTATTATAATTTCATTTCCTAACATTTCAAAGATAAATTAATTCCAAAAAATTTGGACCTTTAAGTTATCTACCAATTTTATTTTTAGTGATTGAAAAATAAGGTTTTCAAAATTTTTCTTAAGTTGTTGGTGTTGTCTAATATTTAAAGTTGTGCTAAATGTATGTTTTCCCCTCACTTTCATATTCTTATACTTCTTTAGCAAATAAGTTTACATTTTTAAAACTTCACTTTCTTGACAAATTTTATTTCTCTAAGTTGGTTTCTAAAATAGTAATTTGAATTTTACTTTGATTTGAAAAACTTGCTTTATTCTTATTATTTATCAAGCGGTGGCACAATCCTTTTGGATAAGTTTATAAGAATGTTTTCATAATAATAAATTATCAACATTAAGACTTAGCAAAAACTTCATTTTAACTGTGAAAAGAGAATAACAATATTAAAAATTAAGTTTTGTAGAAACTTACTTAGTATGTGATTTTCAAAGTTTATGTTGAACCTATTTAAGTTATATAAAAGATATTGTTGGGTTAAAATCTTAAGTTTAATACTAAAAATAATTTTTATGGAGTATTTAGTTTCAATTTATAAAAGAAAAGAGTTCCTTTATTATTTGAAGAAGTCTTCATTACTAATACTTTAAAATTTATGATTAGCTTATCTAAGTTTTTTAAAAGAATTTATTAAAAACAATACTTAGTTCTCCTGTTGAAAATCCTTTGTTAAGAAATTTAGCTTACTTTTCTTTAATTAAGAAATAACCCATTTTTATTTTTATTAAGACAACAACATTCTAATCATACATGAATATGATTATGTAGCAATGAAAAATGATAAGAATAATACATAATAAGATAAAAAAAAATATCATAAGCAAATAAGCATTATAACATGGTCAAGTATTAGGAACCTTAACTTCATCAAGGTATCCTGGTCAAGTATTGGGAGCCTTAGCTTCATCAAAGCGGGATTAAGAATAGACTAGTCCCAAAAGAAAAAGAAAAAGAAAGAAAAGAAAAAGCAATAATAAGAGCAATAATGATAAATATGTTAGTGATAGTTAGTGAGTATTTAGGCTATAAGAAATGTAGATATACATATATTTAATAATATATATATATATATAAAGTTAGATTAGGAGCATAATAATAACAATACAACATAATGAAAATAATATAACAAAATAATATAATTGGTATTCTTGGCATGTGCAAGAACAAAATATGAACATGTTGTTGCTTGTATAACTCACATGAGCTTTAAGAAACAATACCATGATCATGCTAAGTTACATGACATGGGAAAAATAAGAGTAAGATATTTTTACCTAAAGTTATGCATTTGATGAAGAAAGAAAGTGATGGTTGTAAGAATATGTGCGTAGTCATTGTAAACCCTCATTTTCTTAAGTAAACTTGAGTTCGATTTCAGGAAAGATTTAAAACCGAAAATTGAAATCCTAAAGGAATATCTCCGGACCAATCGGACCTAAGAATTCTAAGTCCAGCAATATCAAGAAGGGAACCCTGAAAGAATAAAAATGAGTTAATTCCGAAGTAAGACTCTAAATCGAAAAGTCAACCGGAAACCCTAAGTCAACAAAATCTCAAAAAACCCTAACAGTTTAGATCCGGCAATCCCAGGTTCTCAAACCAAGGACTCGAAATATGAGTGGGAAGTGTAGATTGGCTCGTCTAAATATTAGAATGCTAAACAATATCTGATTAGTGAATTTTCGACTTATTTCGAGCCCGATCGGATACGAGTCTTGAAAAGTGTGTCACGGAGCTTGGGATGTTAAATATATGATATTAGTACCGTTAGATTCGTAATTTCATAATATTTCTCAGTTATATAATTTTTCGGATTATAAATATTATAGTTATAACTTTTTTATTGTATTTTCATTACTACCAGTAAATTAAGTATCTAATTAACTTTTGTTTTTTTTACACTATTTATAAAATACAACCATTCATACCCTATTCTTACATCCTTACAACCTATTCTTATAATTTTACATCATTTTCTTATAAATTTACATTTCCAATATATTTTGTACAAACTACTCATTAAGTTTGAAAGTTATTACACAAAACAAATAAAAAAACTCTCCTCTTCTTTCTCTCACCCAAACCGGTGCATACCCCCTACACACACCACAACCCCCCCCCCCCCCACCCCACCCCCCCCCCCACACACCCATATTCACTCTCTTTTATTTGATTTTTCTCCAAATAAATTATTCATACAAACCCTAAATACGTTTTCTGTATAAACTCTTTTTCACCTTTCACTTTTTACTTTTCCTCATTTCTTACGAAACCTACTTTTGAAAGTTTCTTTCTCTCCCTCTCCTTTCTCTCCTTGCTGTGAGCCCCATAGTCACACATACACATACATAATTTTTTAGCTTCAAGTTTCCTTCACCAAAACACTAAATAGGTGATAGATCTTGGCACTACCACTTTAGAAACATGTAATGGCAAGTTTATACATGTGTGGATCCACCAAAATCCCCATGAGATTTATGCCAGGGATGTGGAAAACACTAAAACATGATATTCTTGTCATTACAATGTGTAGATCATGTTATTGGAGTTGAAATATTATCATTTTGCTATATCATTTGCTATCTATTATTTTTATGGAAACTTTGAGCTTATATTTTCATTTCTATTCTCATTTACATATTTTTCATGATGCATTTACATTTATGACATGAGTAGTATAGTAAATCTACTTGTTTAGAGTAGTTAAAATAACATAACTATTGTTTTACATGGATGAAAGATTTGCTACATGTTTTTCTTAAGGAATGAGTTGATCAAAACTCAAGATCCATTTTTGTTCCTATCAAAAAGTTATTTTTAAAACTCGGATCTTGAAGAAAACCCATTTAGAAAACATATTTTCCACCTTCAAAATGAAGGTTTTACACATAAAATGAAGAGCTTAGGTAATGAGTATCTTAAAGTAGTGATTTTTATAAGTTGTTCATGATTTTACTAAGAGAAAATCTCAAAACAAGAAAATGATTTCAAAAGTCAAGTTAGATCTATGATTCAACTCCAACAAAAATGTTGAAATTCGTATCTAGGATAAAATGTCAAGAAAACACTTATTTTCCAACCCTAAAACAAGAGCTTTAATAAAGAAATGAAAGCCTTAGGGAGTAGGTTTGATTTGAACTTAGTTTTAGAAAGATTAAATGAGTTTTTCACAAGAAACAATCTCAAAAATAATTTTCTAAATTCAGATCTAAAAATGATCCCTATTAAACACCTATTTCCAAATGTCAAAATGAGTATTTTAATGGAAAAATAGAAGTCTTAGTGGGATAGATATAATAAAGACCTGAAGAACAAAATAGGTTTTATCAAAGTTGAAACTTAAAACAAGGAAAGGTTTCTTAATTAAGAGCAAACAATAATTTCATTTCCAAAAATTATGGAAAATTCGTCCAAAGGCAAAACCCACACTTAAATACCTATTTTTTCAACATTTAAATGAAGAAATTTGTTGAGATAATGAAGACATTAGATACATAGGTCACCAAGGCTTTATCATAGTAACAATATGTATGATTTTTAAAGATATAAAGCTAGTTTTCCCAAACAAGCATTCATAACATTATTTCAAAGTAAAAGTTTTTCCAAGAATTCTTTTCAACCAAAAAAATATTTAAGGAAATACACATAAATAGCTCATATCATATCATGCATGATAATAACATGTAGATATTACATGTACATATGATTTACTTGATAGAAATAATGCAAATTTCACAAAAAATTTCGGAATTACAACTTTTAGTTACTGATAAGATCTTATCCGAACATTTTGAAACCTAAACGTTTTCAAAATTTAATAATAACATCGTAAATAGATAGATATTTCAAAGTAGATAGAAATCAATAGCTTATTTGCGAAATTCTGAGTTAAAATGACTAAGTTAAGACCGTTTTAAGTTAGAATTTCCAATTATTACGGAATTACGAATTCAAAGGGTTTTATTTGAAAATTTTCGAGTTAGTTATGATACAAAATACTCATAAAGGTATTTCTTTCGTTTAGGTGATTTTGGATTCGAGAGAAAATTCTTGTTTCTGGATCGCTATCATTAGAGACCGGAGACCATGGCCGAGTGACTTCACTATCTTTAAATTTTATGCCTGTGCTTGTACTTGTGCTTGTGCTTGTGCTTGTAATATTAGTGGCATTAGAATTAGGACAATATAAAATTGATTGTATGAATACGATTTCTACATGGATGAATTGACGGTAAGAATATCGAAATAAACTTGTTGTAATTATTTGTATGACTTAGTATAGAATTGATATGTCTGAAATCTCTTTGATCACCCATAAATTGTTAAATTAATATGCCATGATCTTGTAATCAAATTGACCATGCATATCATATGTGAGTCATATTGCATAGGTTATTATACTTTTGTGGGAAAAAGGTATAATAGCTGGGTAACGAAGGGCCTGTAAACTCGAAGGTTGGCGTAATGGCCGGAAATTAAATATTGGCGTGTGGGCCAGAATTAAAAATGTGTGTGGGTAGGCACCTGTATCAACCACAGTATAAATTAAAAATGTGCATAGGTGGGCACCTGTATCAACCACAATAAAAAGCGAGAAAAATTGAAATCGTTGGTCGTATGAGCCTGAAACACCTAACCCTGAATGGAGGATGTAAATCCATTCAACATAAGACTTCCGATTGGTCTTATGTATTATATGTTTACGTGTTTGTGCATTCATATGATTGTTAATAACTTGTCTGTTATACACTACCGTTGAGCATTTAATTTTGGAAGTGGAACTCACTAAGCTAGTGTAGCTTACACTCCTACAGTTTCTTTCTAATGCAATTTTCGTACTTATGGCTGCATCCCCGGACCTAGCCAAATCAGGTAATGAGAGACTAGGAGTTATCTCCCTAGAAGTTAATAATTGGTTTGTATAGTTTTCAATAGTGAACCTAGTGTTGGTTTCCATAGGGTTTTAAAATTATAAAGATCAAATCTTTCGCAGCGGAATTCAAAAAGAAAACCCTAACCCAGTATCCATGTGTATTGATTAGATTAAAACAAAACAAATAGTTTGATTTCATACCTCTAAAAGCTTGAAACTTCAAATCAATTTGCAGATCGGATCTGTAGAAACCGCGAAATCACAACACCCTCTACGGTATCCACATGAACGAGCACTCTTCAAAAGGATCTTTAACGTGCTAGCATGATTTAGAACATTTCTAGATGATATTAGGATTTTCACACACGACTCTTCATGCTTCACTCTTTAGGGTTTGCAGATTTTGTCTGCCGATCTAATGTCGACAGACACGTCGTTAACCCTAGAGAGACCTCTTTATGTTCCTTTTATACCAATGTCATTCTCATATGAGTAATGACATTAGTGCCCCTTAATCTAATTAAGGATAATATTTCATAACATATAATTATTGCACATAACAATGCAATAATTTATTATTATTAAGAATAATAATAAATTATTATTCCCATAAGACTTTAAATTTAGTCCATAACCCTTTTGGCTCGTTCTTTTGTGTGTGACCCTGTAAGTTCACTTAATATTGGTAGTTAACCTAAAACCATTTTGGTCAACAAAACATAAGCGACCTCTAGTAAGACATTATGTTTACCCAAATTAAGTGAAGATCGCTGATTCGATTTTTGCCTAATCCATAACTTATGTCATTATCCTTTTGTCACATGATATCTAGATCGAACATAAGGCAAGGATAGAGTCATCCTTATACTATTCAATCTTATCATTTCTCGATTTCCAAGTAAACTAATTAAAACAAATGAAATTGATCGTACTATCAATTCATTTGAGCACGGCCATGCATTTTTCAGTTTCACTTATCGAGGAGCACGTAGATATTTCTCTCAAAATGAGAGAGACAAATCCCATCTTAATCACTCAACTTCCTCTACATGATTTATATTATGCCCATTCTCAACCTTTATAATCATCCGATTAAAGATAACGTTTGATTGAGTTAAAACATAATATTCCTCATGTTGGAATCCATGGTGACTTCAGGTCTAAGGATATGATGACATTGTTATTTTGAGAATCACTTATGACATAAATCCATGTAGTGATCTCATATCGGGTCAGTCTAGTACATAGTTCTCTAACATGTACCTATGAGTTTGATTTGTATCTCCATACAAATAAACATCCCATGATTATCAATCAAACCTCATACTAGATTTAATTCATTATTATTCCCACAATAATAAGCATCTAGGGACATTTAGAATAATTAAATTATTCACGGATCCTATTATAAAGTAAACATGCAAACAATATAATAGAAATGTTTATGAATGACAATATCCAGTAATTGGCCTAGGGCACAATCACCAACAATCTCCCACTTGCACTAGGCCAAATCATACATGTATCTAATCTCCATTGACCTAGTATGATGATCATGCTTTTGCCTGTGCAAGAAGCTTGATAAGTGGATTAGTAATATTGTCATTTAATTGATAATTTGCATATCTTTATAACATCTGATGCTATTATACACTCAGCTTTTCTTATAAAATCTGCTACAGTTTTCTACTTTGAATATTTCAAGCTTACTATACCTCCATTAAAAAGAAAAATATTGTGATCTAAAATCATCCTCGTTAGATTGGAAACTATTATTTGTGTAACTATTTACAACTAGCTTATCATCCAATCCTCCATATATCAAGAATGCATCTTTTAGTTCTTCTTATGTATTTGAGAATATTCTTGACTGTTGTCTAATGAGGTTCATCGGGATCTTATTGGTATCTACTAGTTATGCTTAATGCATATGACATATCTAGTCGAGTGTACAACATGACATACATGATTGATCCAATTGCCAAAGCTAAAGGAATCTTACTCATGTGATCTCACTCATCATTTGTCGTTCGACATTGAGTCTTACTCAGATTTATACCATGTGACATTAGCAAGAATCCCCTTTTGGAATCTTGCATATTGAACTCATTAATATCTTGTCTATGTATGCACTCTAACTCAGGCCAATAAGATTTCTAAATCTATCCCTATAGATCTTGATGCCTACAATATAGGCAGTCTCACCTAATTCTTTCTTTAACACCCTAAAATAAGGCATTACAACTCGCCACGTATCCCCTTTTATATAGGATACGCAAAGGCTCTATTATCCACAAATTAATACAATAATCACCTGTAAACACTCATAAGGTAACTCATAGGATAACAAATACTGTTAAAAACTAAAAACTCATACTTCATAAAACATAAACTCCTAGTTCAAGCATAGAATCCAAGTTGACATCATAGTCAACAAATTCAACAGAAACTAAATACTGTTTACATTAAAATCTTTTCATTTAAAAGCAATAATGAATCTAACTACAATCTCAAATGATCGAAACATGTCTTCTCTTAGAAACTTGGTATATGTAAACTAAATACTGTTTACATTAAAATCTTTTCATTTAAAAGAAATAATGAATCTAACTACAATCTCAAATGATCGAAACATGTCTTCTCTTAGAAACTTGGTATATGAAGCCTAACTCTCGGCTAGGTAGTCAGGTCCACTATCGCCATATCCGCTATCAAATAATAATTCATAATCGAATAAATCATACACTATATCTTCTTCAACTATACCTGAAATTTAAAAGAATGAGCAGCGAAGCCCAGTATGATAACTCCAATCCAAAAACAAATGCATATGCACATACAAAAGGCATACAATTCATGCAACTTAAACTAATGCAAACAATCATATTATTATCTTTCTTAAGCCAACATAACAACACAATCCAGTATTAAGTATACTCTAATCCTGAACTCAGAGTTACTCAGACCCCATTGAAAATCATACAACTCTTTGAAAATAATAATCATATACATATATGGATGAGTGGGTACTCCCTAAACACCTCGAATCCAAAACACCTAATTCTACCAGAATCATATCAAGGTACGAGTCCACTAGAGACAGCCTCATACCAAGATCATCAGGGTACCTCACTAGTATCACTGTCTGCCAAGTCTTTACTGGTCAAAGCTAAGTACAACCAAAACATACAATTATTAAACTGAATAAAGATTAAGTTTATTTAGAAATTCTATTCCTACAAGCATTCAATCAATGCTAAGCTTACAGAAAAAAACAGCAAGCAAGGATTGGTCGTACCTTTCTCAGTTTCAGGAAATTCCAATATGTATCTCCTAAAAATCCTTTATCGACAACACTCACCCACAACCAAATATTCCGAATCTCTACAACACTTCAATCAATAATGACAATATAACAACAACCCAAATCTCCAAATTCCTATCAACAACATACATATATAGAACATATAAGGACACGATATAAACAAACCCTAATGTACTACAACTCCCGAAATCCTAACCTGACAAAGAAAATCACCAAGTTGCACCATCTAACCTGATCAATCTTCCACAATAATTTACAAAACTCAATAATCCTCCAAAACCCTAATATTCATAACAACAAGAACAATCACATTCATATCAAGAATGAACTTTTATTGAATCTTTACATTTAAAAGATTTTACTTACTTGCTTGGATCACCAAACCCGAATTCTTTTCCAAAATTTTGGATTCCACACAAAGCTAGGGTTTTTCTCCAAAAACCTTCATGAAAATCCATAAAACCATAAGAAAGACTTATACAATTTCATATTTAATCCATGAGAGAAGGTTAAAATCACTTACTTTAGATCGAAAAACCCTCTGGATGATTTTCCAAGCCTAGATTTTCAAGAACACTCCAAAACTCTTTTATACGAAGGGGAAAAAGATAAAACAAATTTCTGTCGAAACTGTTTTTCGCGTCTCGTATTTATAGAAATTTGGTCATACGCCGGCTTTATGCCGGCAGCGTACGTGTAGATCTTACCGGCGTACACCCTATACTGGCAAAATTTACACGAGCGCTGGCAGCATTCATTGGGGCTTTGAATTTCAGAACTTCAATTCCTACTACATACGCTGGCAAACCCATGCCCTATGCCAGCAGCGTTCCATGCCGGTGTTGAGAGAAACCCTAGTGAACACCGACGGCCTTCCTCTCAGCGTTAAGAAAAACGCTACTGTTCCCATCTTACGCTATTTCTAAGCTGGCGGCGTCGATTCTCCAGGAGGCGGCGTACAATCTGTCAAAAATTGCAGAAATCCGAACTTCAACATTTGTTCTATAACCAAACTTAAACATTTACAATTTACTTGTTTTGACCTTAAACTCATCCTATATCATCTCATGATTCATAATTTATTATATTTTCATCTTTTTTCCTATATTTTACACTTTCATTGAAAAACATTTTCTTAATCAAGACTTGACAACCTCCAAGGTAGGAATGTTGTTCCCAATGAGTAATGTCATCTACATATAGCATTAGAGAGACTTCTACAATCCCACTAATTTTCTTGCAAAAACAAGGTTCATCTTCATTTTTGACGAAATCAAATTGTTTGATCGCTTCATCAATATGAAGATTCCAACTCTAAGATGCTTGCTTCAATCCATAAATGGATCTCTGAAGCTTGCAAACATTCAGTGAATTCTCTAGACAGTCAAAACCCTCAAGCTGTGTCATGTACACATCCTTGATGAGGTTTCCATTGAGAAGGTTGTTTTGAAATCCATTTGCCACAGTTCATATTGCTATAGCAAGAAGAATTCTAACAAACTTAAGCATGATTACAAGTGAAAAGGTATCATCATAGTCTATACCATGAGTTTGTTTAAAACCTTTTGCAACTAGTCTTGCTTTGTAGGTATGCACCTTACCATCCATGTCAGTTTTCTTCCTTTTTGCACCCAATGTCTTTGTGCATTAAGGTGGATCAATCAAAGTCCATACTTGATTATACATATGGATTTCATTTCAGATTTCATGGCTTCCAACCTTCTCTAGGAATTTGGTCCCAACATAGCCTCTTGATAAGTAGTGAGCTCATTTTTATCCATAAGCTATACATCATGACTATTTGTAATGAGAAATTTATATCTCTCAAGTTGATGTCACACTCCATTAGACCTATATGGGCTTTGTGTTACTTGTGGAGGATCAACAACTAACTATATATCTTGTTAACTTTCTACTGGAAGTGCAAGACTATTTTATGGATCTCGAACCACTTCGAGATATTTTACTCCCACTGGTTCTTTAAGAGATAAACTCTTTTTCCTTAAAAGATACCATTCCAAGCAACAAACACTTTGTTCTCAGAGGGATTACAAACAATAACTTTTGGTTTCTTTTGGATACCCCATAAAAAGTATTTACCTGACTTAGATCCTAATTTATCTAAGACTTGACGTCTCACATAAGCTTCACAACCCCAAATCTCGAGGAAAGGCATACTAGGCCTTTTTCGGTCCATATCTCATATGGTGTCTTTTCAACTGCCTTAGAAGAAACACAGTTTAACCTGAATGCAGCTGTCTCTTAGTATTTATGTTATAGATTGATCTATTACCTGGTTTCAGATTTAGAACATAAAGACCATCATGTAAATCAGCATTTGCATAATACGTGTCCTTATTATAAATGGAACATTTATTATCCTAAATAATAAATGTGAAACCTTCATTGTCTAAACATGAAACAAACTAATATTCCTACTTAAAGCAGGAACACGAAAGCAATTGTTCAACACTAACAAAAGCCCACCGAACAAAATCAATTCATAAGTTCCTACAATTAGGGTAGCAACTTTTTCTCTATTTCTAAATCGTAGGTTGATTTTGTCCTTCTTTAGATCTCTATAACATAGATACCTGAAGCAATAGTTTGACTACTCTTCCTTTTTCCTTAGATCTTCCAAGTGGAGTTTGTAGTTCCACAAACTGCTTCCTCAAGAGGCTTTGCCTTTGGTTTGGGATTGAGTTTAGGCTTTGAACCTTTTATAGCCTTAGCACTTCCCCTACGTTTCTTCTTCATGCCCTTCTCTTTCTAAACTATCAAAACATTGCTAGGCTTCTTTTTCTTGATATTAGCCTCAGTAGTTTTAAGCATCAAATGCAGTTTAGAAGTTGATTTTCCCATTTATTCATATTATAGTTCATAAAAAACTGGTCATAACTATTTAGTAATGAATTTAGGATCAAATCCTTCAGCCAACTTGCAAGAGTGTGGGGCTTGGGTATTCTCATACCTTTCTTGTCTGGCCTGCTGTTGGAACATTTCCTTGAGATGGACAATCATCTCATAACCTTCCATGTTTTCCAGACCCTTCTACATTTATGGATTCATGGTAGTAAGTATTAGGCATCCTACATCAATCGAATCATCATATTGCTTCTTATAAACATCCTTTTGATCTCTTAAAGCATTGGCTGGAGGCTATTGAGGGATAGGCTCATCTAGGGCACATAGCTTCTTTTCTTACTTGAGAACAATTCTGAAGTTTCTAAACCAGTCGAGAAAATTGGTTCCAATCAACTTGTCCTTCTCAAGGACATATCACAATGATAAATTTGAGTGTTGTTTGTAGCCATTGATCTATAATTACATATGTAAAATTTATTTTAATAAATAATAACTCCCACTAAATCAATAACCCTCATTATTAATGCTGTTGCATTTAATTATTGCATTCTAATGGGCTAAGATCCATATTTCACCTAACTCTAAGTCAGCTTTGGCATGACGCTTAAAGTTAAGTTATTTAGATAGGTAACTCTTTACTAATTACATCATATGCAACTCTTAGATCCTTTGTGGGATTTTTGACATCATATGTCCCGACATGGTCAATTCCCATCTAATGCCTTAGGCCCAAAACCATTTGATAGCCTAATTAAGTCGAACCATATTAAACACATGAGTAGCACCATTACCCATCCTGCCTTACTAAAATAACCTAATGCACCCTACTTTGGCAGAACCTAAGTTATGGTGATCAAAGTCTTGACATGTGTTTAATCATGGGTGGCATTTAACTTAAAATTTATTGAGGTATTTTAATTATTGATATTCTATTTTATCATCATGTATAATGGATATTATGGGTGGGCAAAAAAACCGATCGAACCAAACCAATCCGTAACCGAACAAATCCAAACCAAAATATGGTTTTTTTCATTGTCTGGTTTGAAATTTTTCAAATCCGAACCAATCCGTAAATTTATGGTTTGGTTTGGAAGGTAAACCAAATCGATCCGTAAAACCGAACCAAACTGTTTTAGAAAAATATAATAATATTTTACTATATGTTTATATGATTTCATTTGATATTTACTATTTGGTGAATATTAATTAAAATCAACTTGTCCTTTTTTAAATTTTTTAAGCTCATGATATGTAATTTTTGTTGATGATGAACTATTGTTTTTTTTTTTTAATAGCTTTTAACATTGTAAAGTATGAAATTTATTTATTCGGTTATAAACTTTCATTATGTATTATTTGTTTAATATATTCTATCAGCTGGTCATTTATTATATTGATGAATTTTGTTGATAGATTATTTTTTATTTTAGCAAAATTATTGATAGATAATTGACAATGATGGTTATATTAAAAATAATAAATTACTATGTATTGGTTAGTGAATGTATTTTATTGGTGGATAATTGATTTATAGAGAACTATAGATTAAAAGCATGATGAATTTATAAAGTATTTTGTTATGGTTTATAATATTAACTTTGTAAAATGATATAAAATTTAAGAATCTACGCAAATGTAAAAAAACTAGAACAAGAAAAATTTTAGTTAGAATTTTGATTTAAACCGTAATCCAAACTGAACCAAACAGTTACTTAATGGTTAGGTTTGGAATGGAAAAAAAAAAAAAAAAACCAAACCATAAATTATGGTTTGGTTTGGTTTTAGGAAAAACCGAACCAAACCAATCCGTGCCCACCTCTAATGGATATACATGTATACATGGTGGTAAATACGGTATCACATACATATCCAAACAACATCTCACGACATATCAAGCGATTCTAGGTAGAATTTTGATTTAAACCGTAATCCAAACCGAACCAAACTGTTATTTAATGATTTAAAAACTTTATAATCCAAACCAAACCGTTACTTAATGGTTAGGTTTGGAATTGAAAAAAAAACAAACCATAAATTATGGTTTGGTTTGGTTTTAGGAAAAACCGAACCAAACTGATCCGTGCCCACCCCTAATGGATATACATGCATACATGGTGGTAAATATGGTATCACATACATATATAAACATCATTACACGACATATCAAGTTCATAGAATAAAGAAAAAGTGTCATAGCATGGCCCCTTATATGGTTGTCAAACTCGAGTTTCTACCTAGAATCGCTAAGGGGTCCGTAGAATCATAACGTAAAATCGAAACATAGAATCGTAAGATTCTGCAACTAATGTAAATTTGCTTATAAAAACTATTGATGTACTTACTAAACTAATAAACTTTAAATAAATTATGAAATAAAGAATTTAGTATTAAATTAGTTATATACAACCAAAATTTAAGTTTTACCTATCATAATTCACATACTGTCATTAATATATTTAGTGTAATTTTATAATTAAAATAATTATTTTTATTTAATGATGATTCATAATCTATATTTATTAAGATATATTGCAAATCATTTATATTATCATGTGTGAGTAGCTAGTTTTGTGGAGTAATGAATATTTTCATGTTCACTATATATTTGTACAAAAAATCATTACATAAAAAATCATTATATTTATGGCAAATAAATTTATAGATAGAAAATTATTAAAAAAGGAAAAAATATAGCACTATATATATTAGTTTAATTTTCATTCAAAATGTTCAAAATATATTATTATATATCATAAAGAAAATAACTCTCTGAAAAATATAAAAAAAGGAAATAAAAGGAAAAATATATTAAAAAAACTAAAATTAAGTTATATTATGATAAATATCAAGAACCAACCCCAAAAACCTTAAATTTAAATATATTAAATTGATTGCATTTTTAAAGTTCAAATAGAAAAAAGTATAAAATTACAACTTTACGAATTTACTAAAATTCTACTATCGATTCTATCGATTCTTCTCACGATTCTACTATTCTACTTATGAGTTTACTAAAAAAACGATTTTGTTTGCGAGTTGAATCGAAATAGCATCATCAACTTGTAAACTCGTAGAAACGTCCGAGTAGACTCGCGAGTTTGACAACCATGGCCCCTTATACTATATTGATTTTCGTAAGCCAATATGAAAATCAATGGTCCAATCCTAAGGTTGAAACATCATTATGGTCTTGAGTTCTAAATTTTTCTTGTATCTTCATTATGGCCCTTACTTCTCCATCATCATGGATTTGAAAGGCCTTCATTACCATAATGAAAAAGATATAAAAGGTTCTACAACTACTTGTAGAAAATAAATTACAATAAAAGAAAATGACACATAGGCCATTTTTAAAAAATTACAACCTATAAAACAATGAAATAAAACCTACCAATCACATAGGTCTTAAGAGCTATGCTATACACCATACTCATAACATAATATAAATATGAGTTATACATATAATTCAAAACACTTCAAAAGTATGTTTTATGTTAAGTATCATTAATTAGAGTTTATGGAACTATTCATGCACCATGTAAGGGTTAAGGGGATAATCCTTTGTGGTAAAAATCAAATCTTTGAAATCCTTTTCAAATTCACATGAAAATCTTAAATTCAAGTATTTTATTAAAATTCACATGAAACCTAGATGGAATGGAAAATTTGGGCAATGGAAATCCTTTTGAAAAATTTAAATTCCTTTTTCAAAAACCCTTTAAAATTGTTTCCGAAACTTCCCTGAAATTCTTTCTTAAAACTCAAAAACTGTTCAACAATTGAACAATTTGTTTTTAAAATAACCCAGATTGGTTCAACAATTGAACCATATCATATATGTAAAAGACCCCAATAATATATACATTTTTTTTTTTTAAATTAACAGACGTCCGGATGAGCAAATCCAATCTGCAAAATTGGATATAGTCAAGCACAAAGTCAGACACACTAACTGTGGCGTACAGATCTAATTCAAACATGCTATTCATCCAATTTGTTTTTATCGAAAACAAATGCATACATACGCCCAAACAGATCTAAATTTGTTCTTCAATCAAAACTGACGCCTCAACAAATATGGATGCAATTCATGACTGCACAACAAGTTGATTGTTCGATTTTTTTTTTAATTCTAAAAAATAGATGTCTAATTCTGCAGGTCTAAGTGCATAGTTTGAATCCAATCCAGAATTATAAGACACTCAAAAAGACATTGTTCAATTCTCGTCTGCGAATTACAACGGCATAAACTACATATCGAATTAAAATCAAACGTCCAACACATGTCCACATCGATTCAGGCGTGTAAAATAGATCTGATCTGTTTGTTTGTTTTCATTTTTTTAAACGTACATCCAATTCATGCATGATCTAGACATCTAATTTCGTGACTGAATAATCCAAAGCAAAACAAAGACGTGCAACTCAGATCGTGTAACAGCAGATCTAATCTGCTTTATTTAACAGCAATTTGTATCATATACGAAAACTGTAAAAACACGCTTTTAAAAATCCTAAAAATCAATTGTAATCAAATTACACCAGATCTAATCAATTCCTCAAAGCAAGGTGCTATAATAAAATTACAAATCCGTATTTGTATTGATTTAGTTCTTCATAAACTCAAATTGAATTCACAATTAATATGTATAAAAACGAATTTCAAAAATTTGAATTTCACGGCATCACATGCAAACCATAAAATAAATTTTAATCTAATAAAAAACACAAGTGGCTCTGATACCATTGTTGGGTTTCCATAAGGTTTAAAATTATAAAGATAAAATCTTTCGCAGCGAAATTCAAAAAGAAAAACCTAACCCAGTATCCATGTATTGATTAGATTAAAACAATACAAAACAAATAGTTTGATTTCGTACCTCTAAAAGCTTGAAACTTAAAAACAATTTGCAGATCGATCTGTAATACCGTGAAATCATAATACCTCTACGATATCTACACGAGTGAACACTCTTCAAAGGATCCTTAAAACCCTGAAATTTTCATAATTCATAGAAAATAATCATAGAAAGTCTAATATCAAAATTGAAATCCCGAAAATCGCCCCAAGTTAAATCGAATTCTAAATTAGGTCAAACACGAAAATTCTTAGTCTTAGGAAAATGAGAACCCTAGAAACAAAATATAAAAATCCAACTATTGGTTGAATCAACATCCGTACGCCAATCAAATCATCTACCCGATTCCTACAATGCAAATCAAAACGATATATTCAAATAACGCTCGACAACGAAATGTTAAGATCTTAAAACCCTCGGTGAATTTTGAATCAGAAATTTCAATTCTCACCAAAAGTCAAACTGAGTCAACTCATAACCCTAGACTCGGTTAAACGATCCCGAGAACTGAAAACTATTAAATAATCATAAATAAAAAATAGATAAACCATAGATATCAACTAAAATATATACGATCAAAACTCCAAATTTATATGATCTTACTAATAACTCAAAAACCGGAAGTCAAACTGGAACCCTAAAAGTCAACAAAGCTTATAAACAAAACTTAGTGTTTTAAGATCCGGCAATCCTGCGCTCTTAAACCCTAAATAACGAAATGAAAATAGTTGTTGATAATAGTTTGTAATAATATAGGGAAGCTTAAAAATATCAGATTCGCAAATTTCTAGTGTCCTTCGATCCGAACGGGATCAGTTTTCAAAAACCGTGCCCTGGTACACTGGATGGAAAAAATTATACCGTTAACACCAATATACTCGTAAAATTTAAGTTTTCAAAAATATCAGTTTTAAAAATTTTCAGTAGCTAAAAATTACAAATATCGCATTTAATATATTTTTATTACTATAGGTATTTTAATTATCTAGTTTACTATTCATAGTACTTTTCTACTATTTATTATTATTCCTCTATCTCTACTTTTTCTTACTACCTAATCTTATATCTACATAGCTATTTCTTACAATTTTCTTTTCCCATAAAAATTCTACACCACATATTACTAAACTTCTCTTATACTTTTCTTCTAAGATTATTTTTTATCAAATTTCTCTCTCTTCCCCTTCAATTGCCGTCCACTTCCCTCTCTCTTCACTCTCCATTTATTTTCTTTTTCAATTAATTTAATTACATCTAATTTTCACTCCAAAATTCTATAAATACCCCATTCCTCCTTTGTTCTTTCACACAATTCATTTCACTATCAAAACTCTCTCAAAATCTCTCCACAAATCCTCTCTTCAAGAGTTCTCTCTACCAAAACTCCCTTAAACCAATTCTTCACAAAAATCATTCCTTATACATAAACTTTCTACCACAATCACTAGTCACATAATACTCCTTTCATCTACCATCTTCTAACCACATAAACACTTTAGGAAAACTTCTTTCAACCATTTATTTACTCATGTCATGTAACTTAACAGACTATGGTATTTGACGAGCCTGGATTTTGAAAATCATCCGGTTCATTTCTTTTAACCCGATTCACATTAAACCCTTAACCCATTCAATAAAAATCCTCGACTAGGAATTAAAATAAATTTAATTTTGAAAATATTTTGGAGTCGCCACCCGATAAAAATCGAAAAAAAATGAAAGCCAGGATTAATGGGTCGATTAATCCTAACTTAGCCACTAGTCTGCGAAAAGTTTGATTTAAAAATCAAACTTTTAAAAAAAAATACCAGATATTTGAGTCCGGGGGCTAACCTATTAAAACCTAAGCGGTTACCACTTTAAATTTAAAATTTAGAATTTATCCTTTTCTATACTAAAAATATTCAAATAAACATTTATAAAACAAATATCTACAAGTTTAATTATTCATTTTTATTTTTATGTATTTTTTTTTTAGGATTTAAATATCAACAAACATTTGTATTTTTCCTTTTCAAAAAAAACTATAATATCTAATTAACTAAATAATAAAAAAATAAATAAATAAATAAATTTATATTTTTTAATGTCGCCCCGAAAGTGCCTACGTACTTGCTAATCGAGATCAGACAAAACGTAGTTCTCTTATAAAGAACTTAGTTTTGTTGATCAATTTTATATTTTTAAAATATTCTCACTTTAAGTTCATTAAATTTTGAATTTTTATGAAAACCAATTTTGATGATCCTATCTAATCAATTGATTTTTATTTCATAAAAATATATTTTTCTAAGTTCAAAAATCATTAATTTATGACAATTCATGGCTAATTTAATGCTACATGAAAATCAATTTTGATTAAACAATATTAAATATTTTCATAGTAAATTTATGAAAACATTTTTGAACAACTTTAATTATTTTCAAAGTCAATTTATGAAAATAATTTTGAAAACTTTGAGTATTATCTTCATAGAAAACTTATAAAGATAATTTTGATAAAAACTCGATTAATATCTTCATAGTAAATTTATGAAGATAAATTTTGATAAAAAACTCGATTAATATCATGATTTAAAAAAAAAAATTTATCTTTATTATACAACAACAATTTTGGTTTAAAAAATCTATTTACAATTTATTATTTTTCAAAATTAAATAATCATCACATATGTACAGAACATATTTAAAATATATCATAACAGAATTAAAATACAAAAACAAAACATCTCATGCATCAAAAATATATTTTAAAGATCAATTTATATGCAAATACATATTCAAAAATATCCAAAAATATCAAAAATTGCTAAAACATGTAAATTTATATTAAAAATAATTATTCTAATTTTTGTGGATTTTTTTGAATTTTTCTGGATTTTTTACGAATTTTTATTAATTTTTACTATTTTTTCCTATTTTCCGAAATTAAATATATAATAAATAACTAATAAAATATTGCGGACTAACTTGGACCGTTGGATTTTCTCGGATCAGATCTGGAGCGTCTGATCGGTGGACCAAATCTGACCGTCTGATCTGTTGACTCGCGATCTGGACCGTGGATCTACTGATCAAATCTGGAGCATAGGATCTGCTGATCAAATCTGGACCGTAGGATCCTGATCAAATCTGGACCACAGGATCTTCTGATCAAATCTGGACCACAGGATCTGCTGACTTTTGACCGACGACTGACCACTGTTGACCGATGACCGACCGGGTTGGATTAGGATTTCGGGTCGGATCTCGGAGCTCCGTCGGGCGAAGAAGACGATCACGTTACCTTTCGAGCGTTCCTCGGCCGCTCCTGGTGGTTTTCGAAGGCTCAACCTTGTCGACCGACGTGGATTGAGGTGCTGCGTCCGTTGGTGGTGGTGGTTCACCCCCAGAACCACCAGAAGTGGCGGTTCGTGCGGTGGTTGACGACGGCGAGGATTAAAAAATTTTCTAAAAATTTGCAGAACTTCATAAATGCAAATTCGAGCAATTCTAAACACTGTAATCAATCAAAAACACTTCCTAGATGATCCTAACACTCTTTAATTGGATCGAAATCCTCCCGATCACTTCGAATTTGCAAATTTTGCAATTCGAACACTTTCTACTCTATTTTCAGATCTCGATCGTTGTAGTGTGTATTTTGCGAATTGAATTGTGCTTTCTGCTTGTGGGGTGGTCCTATTTATAGAGTTCGAAACAATTTGTCATTTCGAAGCTTTGTAATGGTTCAATTTTGAATCACGAATCGTTTGTGTTTTTTCAAATAAGAACGATTCAAAATTGGGACTCGATTCGTATTGTTGTTTAAATTGATCACGAAATAGTGTTTATAACATCATAATCTTCGATTAAGTGTATTTAATTTGATCAAAGGACACGATTTGGCATTTTTGAAATTGAAGAAACACATTATTTCGCATTTTTCCCCAATGTTCATGACTCAATTAAGGTGCCTCTTGGGATGAAATAATACATGAATGTGTATAGATGCGATGTATCCCATGCCTAGTTTGTGTCTGTACACTTAATTTCGAAAAAAACACAAAGATTCATTGGTCAAATGATGTCTCAAAGTGAATGAACCGATGTGTCTTTTGGAAAAAAAATTGAACAAAAAGGAGGCAAAATCTGCCTTGGGCTAGGATCGAACCCGAGTCCCCTTGCTCCTGTGTCCATGGTCTGAACTGTTAGGCCGTTGGCCTGTGCCTTGGTCATATAGCTAAACCACTAGTACTTAAGGCTAATAAAATATATGTTATATTGAGCTCAAATAATTATTTATTTTAATTTTTCTTACATATATTTTATTTACATTATTATTAATCATTTAATTATATTATTATTTTATACACTATTTTATTCCTCTATTTTTTTATTTTTCTATTTTCTATATTCTCTCTTTTTATTATACTATTATTTATTATTTATTATTATTAACACACATGACATTAATTTATTGTAAACTAAGCCTATTTTTAATTGGGCAAAAATTGGGTGTCTACAGCTGCCCCCTTTGTGTAAAGTTTGAATAAAACTTTTGGCACAAAGACAAAAGGATAGCCAATTTTTGCTTAATTTTTCCTTTCAACAAAGATATAATTTTTATCCTGACAGGATGGATTCTATATTGGACACGTGCTAAACCATCTGTCGAGTTTAGACTTTGATATTTGCTAGGTCAACTGTCGGACCTAGGCTTAGAAAACTGATAGACCATCTGTATGGCCTAGATTTAGAAAAATGATAGGCAATCTGTTGGGCCTAGACTAAAAAAACTGATAGACCGTCTGTCGGGTCTAGATTTTAGAAAAATTATAGGCCATCTGTCGGGCCATGACTAAAAAATGATAGACCGTCTGTCGGGTCTAGATTTTAGAAAAATGATAGGCCATCTGTCGGGCCTAGACTAAAAAAACTGATAGACCGTCTGTTGGGTCTAGATTTTAGAAAAATATAGGCCATCTGTCGGGCCTATGGGCTTTGGTTTGGTCATTTGCCAGACCTATGGGCTTTGGGCTTTGGTTTACTGAGGATTTTTGAAACCTTAAAGATTTGGTTTCTTGATCCATTTGGGAATTCTTGATCTTCGGGGAAACTTGATCTTCTGGGAAACTTGATCTTTTGATCCACTTAGGGATTTTTGATTTTCTTGGAAACTTAACTTGCTGATCCATTTGAGGAAACTTGATCTTTTTGATCCATTTGAGGTTCTTTGAGTTGAGGACATGACAATTTGGTCCCTCATAATTTGGTGCGAATTGACTTGACTGATAACCATAATTCTTAAAGGCAAGATGACGCTCATTTGAGCAGGTGATCCTAATTCTCAAAACAATAGGACGACGCTCCTTCGAGCAGGTGATCCTAATTTTTCAAACAGTAGGACGACGCTCCTTTGAGCAAGTGATCATGATTCTTAACACAATAGGACGACGCTCCTTTGAGCAGGTGACCCTATAATGATAACTTAAAAAACTTCCTGGAGACTTATAGTTTAAAATTGGGCTAATTTGGAAACTTTTCTTTCATTTTCACTTTAAATCTACTGGGGATTATTTAGTCGAGAAAACAATAATCTCACAAACTTGGTTGAAGAATTTGTTTGAGAAAGCAGTGAATTTACTTTCTTTTTCTTGGAAATTTGATTGACTTGGTTCAGAAAGCAATGAATTTGCTATTTCTTTGAAAAACTTGGTTGAAAAAGCAACGATTTGCTATTTCTTTTGATTGAAAAACTTGATTGAGAAACTTAGACAAGAAAGCAACGATTTTGCTATCTCTTTGAAAAACTTGGATTAACAAACTTAGACAAGAAAGCAACGATTTTGCTATTTATATTGATTGAAAAACTTGGTTGAGAAAGCAACGATTTGCTATTTCTTTTGATTGAAAAACTTGATTGAGAAAGCAACGACTTGCTATTTCTTTTGATTGAAAAACTTGTTGAGAAAGCAACGATTTGCTATTTCTTTTGATTGAAAAACTTGATTGAGAAAGCAACGACTTGCTATTTCTTTTGATTGAAAAACTTGATTAAGAAAGCAACAATTTGCTATTTCTTTTGAAAAACTTGATTAAGAAAGCAACAATTTGCTATTTCTTTTGATTAAACTTGATTAAGAAAGCAACAATTTTGCTATTTCTTTATTGAAAAACTTATTAAGAAAGCAAAATTTGCTATTTCTTTGATTGAAAAACTTGATTAAGAAAGCAACAATTTGCTATTTCTTTAAAAAACTTGGTTTGAGAGAGTCAGTTGAAAAAGTGGTCCTGAAAAACCTAACTTCCTTCTCCTTTTTTAGCTTTAATTGGGAAAGTGATGAACTTACAATCCCTACTTTTCTCATAAATGTCTTTTTTTTTCATCATCAAAGATTTGAACCAAAGGTAATTTTTATATATTTTTGAAAAATTCTTCTTTTTCTTTTACTTTCAAAGAAAGTTACCAACAGGTAAAAATGAATTGTGTTTGCCCATTGATCATTCACTTTAGTTCAGCCACAGGCTTGACCATTAAACCACTAAAGGTTTCTTATTGAAAAATTTTAATCATTGGGGGCAAAAAATTGTACTTTTGGGACTTCAATTCATATTTGGGGCATTGTTTTCAATTTTGGGGCAAATAATTGCTACACTTGAGGCAGATATTTTTCAAATTGGGACAAGTAAATTTTATGCCCCTGTGGACTATTTTTATACCAAGATTGGTTATCTCATTTTGATTGCCTAGTCAAAGAGGACTTCCTCACACTCTCTTAGGCTCATTTTCACTTCTGGCTCGGATTCCAAAAATTATGGTCCGTCTTGCAAGTAATACACATTGGTCAATCTATTAGGTCTTCTTTGTACTGTAATGTGGGCTTTTGGTTATCGGCTTTAATGAAAAGGGATATTTCATAAGGCTTTTTACTGAAAAATTTTCAACATATCCCGGGTTTACAAGTCAAGAACCCTTAAGGAAAACTTGATGATGCACTTGCCCCTAGTTTCAAGGGTATTAATAAATCAACTCCTTTGATCCAAAAAGTCTCCAAAGGGTGGAATTTGTGGGTGGGGCTTGAATTTTGATGAATTTTGATGATTTTGAACTATGTGTTTGTGTTTGCAAATCATTGATTTTGATCACCTTGTTTGCTTTTTTTTTTTTTCTTGATCTCTTTTTTCCTTTATCTTTTTGTTGATCTTCCTCTTGATTTTCCTTGTCTTTTTCTTTTCTTGTTTTTTCTTCTTTTTTTTTTCTCTCTTTTTGCATTCTTTTCTTTCTCTCTTTTTTCATTCTTTTCTTTCTCTTTTTCATTTTCATTGCCCTTTTGGGAGACGAATTCAAGGTGATTTATTCTTTTATAGCTCAAAGTGTATTTGCTGTGTATGGTTTGAAATGAAGACTCTTTTTCCTTTCATAGGAAATGATTTATTTGTGTCAATTGACTCTTGAATTGATGCGACTAGGTCAAGTGCATATAAGTTATTCCTTTTTCTCCTTAATAATGACCCTAACCTCCAAATTGCCCCATTGTGGGGTGCCCCAATGCGGGGTGGTTCTTGACAGGGTTTATTTTTAAGATACTTCCTTAATAGGCTCAAATGGGTCAACAAAGGGGATAAATGTGTTTAGGATTTTGAAATGAATGCCTAATTTCATTTTGACTCATGTACTAAATTCAAGACAGACCTCCTTTAAGGAATGAGTCCACCTTATCTCTCACAATTCACTCCTCTCTCGAGTGTGTGTAGGGTTGGTGTTTGGGATTAAGTTTGCCTCTTTTCATCCTTGGCAATTTTTTTATGAGATATTTCTCTTGGCTTTCAATCATCCATTTTTTATTGCCTCAAGATATTTAACTAAATGCCCCATTTGGGTAAATCAAATGCCCCTTAATTGGTAAAGTCCTTTTGGTTGTCCCTAATTTTGATTTTAGTTGCCTTTTGCTGAAAGTGAATGATCATTGGGGTAACAATTTTTGAAATATTTTTTCCTGTTGGCAATTTTTTTTTTTCTTTATTTATAATTTTTTTTTTGAAAACTTTTATTCTTTCATCTCTTTTTTTTTTTAACAAATTTGAAAAACTTTTATCTTCTTCCTTTAAAAAAATGGTTATTAACAAAAGAGGTTTGGAAAATGAATGTAAAGTGGAAATTTATTTACAACTCAAAGTTTTTTTTTTTTTAGGCAAAAATTATCTTACAAGAATAGAGGTAAACAAATGACCCTCTTCCCTTTTTTCAAAAATTAATTGGGGCTGATATTTACAAAATGATTGATTTGAGGATAATGGACTACTGATGACAAAAGTAATTTTATATACAAGTCTAACTTTGTTTGGAAAGAACCTACAACTATAGGTGGATAATTTACACTTTAATGGATATATACAAATCTATTCTACACATTTCATTTTTTAATTAAGGAAATATATACAAATGCAAGAATGCAAATATGCTAGCACACGAATGCAAATGGGGATATTGACCACTAGGATTTTGAAAAATATTTACCGGGGTTGTATTTAGAAACAATGATTTAGAAACCTTCATCAAATCCTTTTTATTTATCTAACTATCTTATAGGGCCAAGAATATAACTCCACATTTTTTAAGACTTTGTTGGAATTGATTAAAAACTTTTTGTTTTATTTAATTGATTTTTTTTTTAATAAATGATACAACTCCATTTTTTTTTTGAAAAAATTTGGTCAAATCCCATGAATGCATGACTTGGGTAAGGTTCTATAGGTTCCCCGGTCTAGCAAATCATAAGGCTAAACCGGAGTGGGAGTCTTTTCTTGATCTAGAGGGTGGAAACCACAGCCCCCGGACCTTACTTCGAACTCCTCGCTTAGGCTCTTAAGACGGCCTGGGTTCGACCGTATCTAGCACACATTGTGTGCATGAATGCAAATGCATATGCGAATGAAATGAACTAATTTAAAATCTAAGTTACAACATATATACAAAAACACATACAAACAGATAATTATACAATATACAAAAATAAAGGATAAATTTTAAATTTTAAACTTAAGTGGCTAGCCCTCTTTTTTTTAAAAAAATAATAAGCGAGTCCCCAGTGGAGTCGCCAAGCTGTCGAGCCTGGATTTTGAAAATCATCCGGTTCATTTCTTTTAACCCGATTCACATTAAACCCTAACCCATTTAACATGAATCCTCGACTAGGGATTAAAAGAAATTTAATTTTGAAAATATTTTGGAGTCGCCAACCGATAAAAATCGGAAAAAAATGAAAGCCAGGATTAATGGGTCGGTTAATCCTAACTTAGCACTAGTCTGCGAAAATTTGATTTAAAAATCAAATTTTAAAAAAAATACCAGATATCTGAGTCCGGGGGCTAACCTATTAAAACCTAAGCGGTTACCACTTTAAATTTAAAATTTAGAATTTATCCTTTTCTATACTAAAAAATTCAAAAAACATTTATAAAACAAATATCTACAAGTTTAATCATTCATTTTTATTTTTATGTATTTTTTTTTAGGATTTAAATATCAACAAACATTTGTATTTTTCCTTTTCAAAAAACTTATAATATAATTACTAAATAATAAACAAAATAAAAATAAATAAATTTTAATTTTTTAATTGTCCCCGTAGGTGCCTACGTACTCGCTAATCGAGATCAGACAAAACGTAGTTTTATAAAGAACTTAGTTTGTTGATCAATTTTATATTTTTAAATATTCTCACTTTAAGTTCATTAAATTTTGAATTTTTATGAAAACCAATTTTGATGATCCTATGATCTAATCAATTGATTTTTATTTCATAAAAAATATATTTTTCTAAGTTCAAAAATCATTAATTTATGACAATTCATGGCTAATTTAATGCTACATGAAAATCAATTTTGATTAAACAATATTAAATATTTTCATAGTAAATTTATGAAAACATTTTTGAACAACTTTAATTATTTTCAAAGTCAATTTATGAAAATAATTTTGAAAACTTTGAGTATTATCTTCATAGAAAATTTATAAAGATAATTTTGATAAAAACTCAATTAATATCTTCATAGTAAATTTATGAAGATAAATTTTGATAAAAAACTCGATCAATATCATGATTTAAAAAAAAAATTTATCTTTATTATTCAACAAAAATTTTGGTTTAAAAAATCTATTTACAATTTATTATTTTTCAAAATTAAATAATCATCACATATGTACAGAACATATTTAAAATATATCATAACAGAATTAAAATACAAAAACAAAACATCTAGGCATCAAATATATATTTAAAGATCAATTTATATGCAAATACATATTCAAAAATATCCAAAAATATCAAAAATTGCTAAAACATGTAAATTTATATTAAAAATAATTATTCTAATTTTTGTGGATTTTTTGAATTTTTCTGGATTTTTTACGAATTTTTATTAATTTTTACTATTTTTTCCTATTTTCCGAAATTAAATATATAATAAATAACTAATAAAATATTGCGGACTAACTGGACCGTTGGATTTTCTCGGATAAGATCTGGAGCGTCTGATCGGTGGACCAAATCTGACCGTCTGATCTGTTGACTCGCTATCTGGACCGTGGATCTACTGATCAAATCTGGAGCGTAGGATCTGCTGATCAAATCTGGACCGTAGGATCCTCTGATCAAATCTGGACCACAGGATCTTCTGATCAAATCTGGACCACTAGATCTGCTGACTTTTGACCGACGACCGTTGACCGACGACCGACCACCGTTGACCGATGACCGACCGGGTTGGATTAGGATTTCGGGTCGGATCTCGGAGCTCCGTCGGGCGAAGAAGACGATCACGTTACCTTTCGAGCGTTCCTCGCCGCTTCTGGTGGTTTTCGAAGGCTGCAACCTTGTCGGCCCGACGTGGATTGAGGTGCTGCGTCCGTTGGTGGTGGTGGTTCACACCCCAGAACCACCAGAAGTGGCGGTTCGTGTGGTGGTTGACGGCGGCGAGGATTAAAAATTTTTCTAAAAATTTGCAGAACTTCCAAATGCAAATTCGACCAATTCTAAACACTGTAATCAATCAAAAACACTTCCTAGATGATCCTAACACTCTTTAATTGGATCGAAATCCTCCCGATCACTTCGAATTTGCAAATTTTGCAATTCGAACACTTTCTACTCTATTTTCAGATCTCGATCGTGTAGTGTGTATTTTGCGAAATTGAATTGTGCTTTCTGCTTGTGGGGTGGTCCTATTTATAGAGTTCGAAACAATTTGTCATTTCAAAGCTTTGTAATGGTTCAATTTTTGAATCACGAATCGTTTGTGTTTTTTCAAATAAGAACGATTCAAAATTGGGACTTGATTCATGATTGTTGTTTAAAATTGATAACGAAATATGTGTTTATACATCATAAGTCTTCGATTAAGTGTATTTAATTTGATCAAAGGACACGATTTGGCCATTTTTGAAATTTGAAGAAACACATTATTTCGCATTTTTCCCCAATGTTCATGACTCAATTAAGGTGCCTCTTGGGATGAAATAATACATGAATTGTGTATAGATGCGATGTATTCCATGCCTAGTTTGTGTCTGTACACTTAATTTCGAAAAAACACAAAGATTCATTGGTCAAATGATGTCTCAAAGTGGATGAACCGATGTGTCTTTTGGGAAAAAAAAATTGAACGAAAAGGTGGCAAAATCTGCCTTGGGCTAGGATCGAACCCGGGTCCCCTTGCTCCTGTGTCCATGGTCTGAACCGTTAGGCCGTTGGCCTGTGCCTTGGTCATATAGCTAAACCACTAGTACTTAAGGATAATATAATATATGTTATATTGAGCTCAAATAATTATTTATTTTAATTTTTCTTACATATATTTTATTTACATTATTATTAATCATTTAATTATATTATTATTTTATTACACATATTTTATTCCTTATTTTTCTATTTTCTATATTCTCTCTTTTTTATTATACTATTATTTATTATTTATTATTATGAACTCAACATGACATTAATTTATTGTAAACTTAAGTTTTTTTTTTAATTGGGCAAAAATTGGGTGTCTACAGTTGTTTTGAAACTCATATGAGTAGTAAAAGCAACAACATATTCATGTTTTGTTTTTGTATATGGACTTTCTATTTTATTTTTTTGTTATGTTGATTTTGTTATTCATATCTAACTAAATATATTTATGTATTTATATATAATCTTTAGAGCATATAAGCTCACTTGTTATTTATTTAATTTCATGCTTTGTAATTTATTTATTTCATGCTATTTCTTTAAGACTAGTCTTTTTAGTCTTAAACTTGTCCATATCAAGTCAAAACAACCTTTTTTTATTTTCTTTATTCTTTTGGGACTAGTCTATTCTTAGTCCCCAGATGTCTTGATGAAACTAAGGCTCCCAATACTTGACCGGGATACCTTGATGAAGCTAAGGTTCCCAATACTTGATATTTTTATTATCTTGCTTATTATTATTTGTTTCTAGTATTTTCTCATGTTCTTATTATTTTATATGCTTATAAAACTTGCATCTACATAATGATATTGTCTCAACTAATTTAAAAAGTAGAATTTTACTTTATTAAAGAAACTTAAAACTAAATTTTCTATTATGTGACTTGTCATAAATTAATGAAGTTATTATCAACAACATAGAAATAGAGTAATACAAATTTTCTCAAGTTTTTCTCAAAGATAACTTTACCAAAAAAAAAATAATAAATGAATACTTTCTTTGTACATTATGGCAACCTAAGTTTTAGTAAAATAATTTGTTAATATTCAAAGTTTTCACAAAAAGCTTAAGAATAAACTCTTTTTAACTCCATAACAAAACTAAGAAATAAACTAGTCTTCAAAGTTAAGATGAATTCAACCCATAAAGTTATAAACCCACTTAGGAAAATAATGATTTTCAAGTTTCTAAAGAAGAAACTTATTTTCAAAGAATATGAATAAGATAAGATTAAAAACAAAGGATTTTATCAATAAAGATGATTCTTTTCAAAGGAAATAAAATAACAAGTTTTAGAAAAAAAAAACTTATATTTTAAATAATAAATATAAGACAAAACTTATTTTCTAAAACCATTCTAAATACAAATTTATAAAAAGGTTTTTAATGACTTAATACACTTTTGATAAATTTGATCTTTTATCACTAGAAATAAAATTTATGAAAAACTAAGATCAAAGAAAAATTTACTTGTTTTTGGAAAAAGAATGAAGAAAATAAAATAAGAGTATACTCATTTATAATAACCTAGGAAAATATAAAGTTTCTTTAAAATACTTGAAATTGTCAAAGTTAAAGTTTTAACAACTTAAAATGAATTGTTTTATAAAATAAATTCTTGAGACACTACCATTAGAATTTTTGCATATAAAATGAGCTTATCTATATACTCAAAGGATTTATCAATTATATTTATATATATATATCTATATTTTTACTAAAGGATTTTTAAATGAAGTTGAGTTAAAAAATGGTTTTGCAAAAATCTAGAAATATTCGTTTTGAATCTGTCCCCCACATTTTCGAAACCTAAATAACCTTTTATTACAAAGATAACCTTAAAAATGGATAGATATTTTCGAATAGGTAGAAAACGGTATATTATATGCGAAATTCCAAGTTAAACTGAGCAAGTTATAGCCATTTTAAATTGGAATTTCATTCTATATGAATTTGATGAATATAGTGAAATAGAATTAAAAAGTTTAAGTAGAATTTCTACAAAATACGCATCCCAAGTATTTCTTTTGTCTAGGTAACAAAAGATACGAGAATACCCTACTCGAAGATTACTACAACTAAGAAGATCGCAAAATAGACGAGTGAGTTATTCCTCTTAAATTCGTTACGTTGCTTGTGCTTGTAAAGTAGTGGCATTAGCATACCAAGAAAAGATAAAAATGGATATGTATGGGAAATCGGGGATATGTATACATGTGATCCTTTTTTTATGCTTGAAATGAGAATTAAGAATATCGCAACTTCAAGTTGTCTGTTTAAGTGTTTTGTTTACTTACTTGTATGACTGATTATTATTTGCTAAATTGATTGATCGCCTCCTAATAAACTTTAATAAGGTTTGGCTTAAGAAAAATAAAACGCGCACGCATAGCATCTATCGAGTCACATCTCTTTCGGAAGGCTACTACTCCTACGCGTAGAGTTGGATTAGCTGTTATCGTGCTGTGACATGGGCCATGTTCCTTCCTAGATAATCCAAATCACCCGAGGAATGCGACTCTAGATTCGGAACCAAGCCAACCAAACGCTTCAGGCAGAGAACTGGGGACTAGCAGTAAAAGATTGAGGATCTTCATCACCGATTCCCTAACCTTCGATACAGAGGGGTAAATCCATTCTATATATGGTTTCCGGATAACTATATATATTTGCGTAATCACGTGATTGTTGCATTGTACGTATAGCATATGTGTGAAAATTTAAATGAACTTGCTTGAAAACATGACTCGAATGAAAAGCAATATCTCACTAAGCTAGTTGTAGCTTATAACCCTATAGATTTTGATGAAACAGGTATACCCGTAGCTTAAATTGAGGATCATGACGTTAAGAAAGTCGTTGAAGGGTGTTAAGCTTTTATGAAGGCAATGGAAACATAAGATGAAGTTATTTTGTAAAGTTCTTTATATGTAATATATTCCATGTTAGTGTTTTGGAAATTCTTAGATGTATACTTATTTGAAGACAATAGAGGGATATGCCCCTAAGAATTGTAATTTAATATGTTTATGTTTTATCATAAGTATTCTCTTTGCCTTACTACTTAATTATTATCAATATAAATTGTGCTACCCCGATGCATTCTCTTGGTTGTGATGTACGCCTTGTACATAATATGCAAGCCTTTGTGTGACTGAGGTAGTCATTCCTAGGCTTTAGTATTGTGTACAGCGGACTACCACATTTAGGGTACCCCTCGGGGCATAACAATCCTTCACGTGCTAGCATGATCTAGAACATTTCTAGATCATATTGAGATTTTCACACACGACTCTTCGTGCTTCACTCTTTAGGGTTTGCAGATTTTGTCTACCGATCTAATGTCGACAGACAAGTCATTAACCCTAGAGAGACCTCTTTATGTTCCTTTTATACTAATGTCATTCTCACATGGTAATGACATTAGTGCCCCTTAATCTAATTAAGGATAATATTTCGTAAAATATAATTATTGCATATAACAATGTAATAATTTATTATTATTCTTAATAATAATAAATTATTATTCCCATAAGGCTTTAAATTTAGTCCATAACCCTTTTGGCTCGTTCTTTTGTGTGTGATCTTATAAGTTCACTTAATATTGGCAGTTAACCTAAAACCATTTTGGTCAACAAAATACAAGCGACCTCTAACAAGACATTATGTTTACCCAAATAAAGTGAAGATCGATGATCCGATTTTTACCTAATCCATAACTTATGTCATTATTCTTTTGTCACATGATATCTAGATCGAACATAAGACATGGATAGAGTCATTCTTATACTATTCAATCTTATCATGTCTCGATTTCCAAGTAAACTGATAAAACAAATGAAATTGATCATACTATCAATTCATTTGAGTACGGCCATGCGTTTTTCAGTTTAACTTATCGAGGGGCCCGTAGATATTTCTCTCATAATGAGAGAGACAAATCCCATCTTAATCAATCAACTTCCTCTACATGATTTATATTATGCTCACTCTCAACCTTTATAATCATCCTGTTAAAGATAACGTTTGATTGAGTTAAAACACAATATTCCTCATGTTGGAATCCATGATGATTTCAGGTCTAAAGATATGATGACATTGTTATTTTGAGAATCACTTATGACATAAATCCATGTAGTGATCTCATATCGGGTCAGTCTAGTACATAGTTCTCTAACATGTACCTATGAGTTTGATTTGTATTTACATACAAATAAACATCCCATGATTATTAATCAAACCTCGTACTAGATTTAATTCATTATTATTCCCACAATAATAAGCATCTAGGTACATTTAGAATAATTAAATTATTCACAGATCCTATTATAAAGTAAACATGCAAACAATATAATAGAAATGTTTAGGAATGATAATATCCAGTATTTGGCCTAGGGCACAATCACCAATAATCACCCACTTGCACTAGGCCAAATCATACATGTATCTAATACCCATTGACCTAGTATGATGATCATGCTTTTGCATGTGCAAGAAGCTTGATAAGTGGATTAGTAATATTGTCATTTAGTTGATACTTTGCATATCTTTACAGCATTAGATGCTATTATACACTCAGCTTTTCTTATAGAATCTTCTACAGCGTTCTGCTTTGAACATTTCAAGCTTACTATACCTCCATTGAAAAGAAAAATATTACGATATAAAATCATCCTTGTTAGATTGGAAACTAATATCCGTGTAACTATTTACAACTAGCTCATCATCCAATCCTCCACATATCAAGAATGCATCTTTTAGTTCTTAAGTATTTAAGAATATTTTTTACTGCTGTCTAATGAAGTTCATCGGGATCTTATTGTTATCTACTGGTTATGCTTAATGCATATGACATATCTGGTCGAGTGTACAACATGACATACATGACTGATCCAATTGCCGAAGCATAAGGAATCTTACTCATGTGATCTCACTCATCATTTGTCGTTCGACATTGAGTCTTACTCAGATTTATACCATGTGACATTGGCAAGAATCCCCTTTTGGATTCTTGCATAATGAACTGATTCAGTACCTTGTCTATGTATGCACTCTGGCTTAAGCCAATAAGTTTTCTAAATCTATCCCTATTGATCTTGATGCCTATAATATAGGCAGTCTCAACTAAGTCTTTCATTGAAAAACATTTTCCTAACCACAGCCTGACAATCTGCAAGGTAGGAATGTTGTTCCCAATGAGTAATGTCATCTACATATAGCATTAGAGAGACTTCTACACTCTTACTAATTTTCTTGTAAACACAAGGTTCATCTTCGTCTTTGACGAAATCAAGCTGTTTGATCGCTTCATCAATATGAAGATTCCAACTCCGAGATGCTTGCTTCAATCCATAAATGGATCTCTGAAGCTTGCAAACCTTTTGTGAATTCTCTAGATTGTCAAAGCCCTCTAGCTGTGTCATGTACACATCCTTGATGAGGTTTCCATTCAAAAGGTTGTTTTGACATCCATTTGCCATATTTCATAGTCATAATACGCAGCTATAGCAAGAAGAATTCTAACAAACTTAAGCATGACTACAGGTGAAAAGGTATCATCATATTCTATACCATGAGTTTGTTTAAAACCTTTTGTAACTAGTCTTGCTTTATAGGTATGCACCTTGCCATCCATGTCAGTTTTCATCCTTTTTGCACCCATTGTCTTTTTACATTAAGGTGGATCAATCAAAGTCCACACTTGATTGTCATACATAGTTTTCATTTCAGATTTCATGGCTTCCAGCCATTTCTTGGAATCTAGTCCCAACATGGCCTCTTGATAAGTAGTGAGCTCATTTTTATCCATAAGCTGTACATCATAACTATCTGTAATGAGAAATATATATCTCTCAAGTTGATGTCACACTCCATCAAACCTATATGGGCTTTGTGTTACTTGTAGGGGGTCAACAACTAACTATATATCTTGTTGACTTTCTATTGGATGTGCAAGTCTGTTTTATGGATCTCGGACCACTTCGAGATATATTTTACTCCCACTGGTTCTTTTAAATATAAACTCTTTTTCCTTAAAAGATACCACTCTAAGCAACAAACACTTTGTTCTCAGAGAGGTTATAAAACAATAACTTTTGGTTTCTTTTGGATACCCCATAAAAAGTATTTACTTGACTTAGGTCCTAATTCATCTAAGGCTTAGCGTTTCACATAAGCTTCACAACCCCAAATCTTGAGGAAAGACAGACTAGGCATTTTTCAGTCCATATCTCATATGATGTCTTTTCAACTGCCTTAGAAGAAACACAATTTAACCTGAATGCAGCTGTCTCTTAGTATTTATGTTATAGATTGATCCATTACTTAGTTTCAGATTTAGAACATAAAGACCATCATGTAAATCAGCATTTGCACAATATATGTCTTTATTATAAATGGAACATTTATTGTCCTAAATAATATATGTGAAACCTTCATTGTCTAAACATGAAACAAACTAATATTCCTACTTAAAGCAGGAACACGAGAGCAATTGTTCAACACTAACAAAAGCCTACTGAACAAAATCAATTCATAAGTTCCTACAGTTAAGGTAGCAACTTTTGCTCTATTTCTAAATCGTATGTTGACTTTGTCCTTCTTTAGATCTCTATAACATAGATACCTGAAACAATAGTTTGACTACTCTTCCTTTTTCCTTAGATCTTCCAAGTAGAGTTTGTAGTTCCACAAACTCCTTCCTTAGGAGGCTTTGCCTTTGGTTTAGGCTTGAGCTTAGGCTTTGAACTTTTTATAGCCTTAGCACTTCCCTTACGTTTCTTCTTCATACCCTTCCCTTTCTGAACTATCAAAACATTGCTAGGCTTCTTCTTCTTGATATTAGCCTAAGTAGTTTTAAGCATCAAATGCAGTTCAAAAGTTGATTTTCCCATTTATTCATATTATAGTTCATGAAAAATTGGTCATAACTATTTGATAATGAATTTAGGATCAAATCCTTCAACCAACTTACAAGAGTGTGGGGCTTGGGTATTCTCATACCTTTCTTGTCTAGCCTGCTGTTGGAACATTTCCTTGAGATGGACAATCATCTCATAACCTTCCATGTTTTCCAAACCCTTCTACATTTATGGATTCATGGTAGTAAGCATTAGGCATCCTACATCAATAGAATTATCATATTGCTTCTTATAAACATCCTTTATATCTCTTAAAGCATTGGCTGGAGGCTATTGAGGGATAGGCTCATCTAGGGCACATAGCTTCTTTTCTTACTTGAGAACAATTCTGAAGTTTCTAAGCCAGTCGAGAAAATTGGTTCCAATCAACTTGTCCTTCTCAAGAACATATCACAATGATAAATTTGAGATGTTGTTTGTAGCCATTGATCTATAATTACATATGCAAAATTTATTTTAATAAATAATAACTCCCACTAAATCAGTAACCCTCATTATTAATGCTATGGCATTTAATTATTGCATTCTAGTGGGCTAAGATCCATATTTCACCTAACTCTAAGTCAGCTTTGGCATGACGCTTAAAGTTAAGTTATTTAGCTAGGTAACTCTTTACCAATTACATCATATGTAACTCTTAGATCCTTTGTGGGATTTTTGACATCATATGTCCCGACATGTTCAATACCCATCTAATGCCTTAGGCCTAAAACATTTTGATAGCCTAATTAAGTCGAACCGTATTAAACACATGAGTAGCACCATTACCCATCCTGCCTTACTAAAATAACCTAATGCACCCTGCTTTGGCAGAACCTACGTTATGGTGATCAAAGTCTTGGCAGGTGTTTAATCATGGGTGGCATTTAACTTAAAATTTATTGAGGTATTTTAATTGTTGGTATTCTATTTTATCATCATGTATAATGGATATACAAGCATACATTGTGGTAAATATGGTATCACATACATATACAAACATCATCTCATGATATATCAAGCTCACAAAATAAAGAAAAAGTGTCATAGCATGGCCCCTTATACTATATTGATTTTCATAAGCCAATATGAAAATCAATGGTCCAATCTTAAGGTTGAAACATCATTATTGTCTTGAGTTGTAAATTTTTCTTGTATCTTCACCATGGCCCTTACTTCTCCATCATCATGGATATGAAAGGTCTTTATTACAATAATGAAAAAGATACAAAAGGTTCTACAACTACTTGTAGAAAATAAATTACAATAAAATAAAATGACACGTAGGCCATATTTAAAAAATTACAACCCATAAAGCAAAGAAATAAAATATGCCAATCACATAGGTCTTAAGGGCAATGCTATACACCATATTCATAACACAATATGAATATGAGTCACACATATAATTCAAAACACTTCAAAGTATGTTTTATGCTAAGTATCATTAATTAGAACTAAATCATGCACCATGTATGGGTTAAGGGGACAATCCCCTTGTGGTAAAAATCAAATCTTTGAAATCCTTTTCAAATTCACATGAAAATCTTAAATTCAAGTATTTTATTAAAATTCACATGAAACCTAGATGAAATGGAAAATTTGGGCAATGGAAATCCTTTTGAAAAATTTAAATTCCTTTTCAAAAACCCTTTAAAATTGTTTCCGAAACTTCCCTGAAATTCATTCTTAAAACTCAAAAACTGTTCAACAATTGAACAATTTGTTTTTAAAGCAACCCATATTTGTTCAACAATTGAACCATATCATATATGTAAAAGACCCCAATAATATATACATTTTTTTAAAAATTGACAGACGTCCGGATGAGTAGATCCAATCTGCAAAATTGGATATAGTCAAGCACAAAGTCAGACACATTGACCGTGGCATATAGATCCAATTCAAACGTGCTATTCAGCCAATTTTTTTTGTCGAAAACAAATGCATACATACGCCCAAATAGATCCAAATCTGTTCTTTAATCAAAATTGATGCGCCAACAAATACGGATGCAATTCATGACCACACAACAAGGTGATTGTTCGATTTTTCTTTTAATTCTAAAAAATAGATGTCTAATTCTGCAGGTCTAAGCGCATAGTTTGAATCTAATCCAGAATTATAAGACACGCAAATAGACGCTGTTCAATTCTCATCCGCGAATTACAACAGCATAAACTACATATCGAATTAAAATCAGATGTCCAACACATGGCCGCATCAATTCAGACGCGTAAAATAGATCCGATCTGTTTGTTTGTTTTCATTTTTTTTTAAATGTATATCCCATTCATGCATGATCTAGACATCTAATTTCATGACTGAATTATCCAGAGCAAAACAAAGACGTGCAACTCAGATCGTGTAACAACAGATCTAATCTGCTTTATTTAACAACAATTTATATCATATACGAAAACTGCAAAAACACGCTTTTAAAAATCCTAAAAATCTATTGTAATCAAATTACACCAAATCTAATCAAGTCCTCAAAGTAAGGTGCTATAATAAAATTACAAATCCGTATTTGTATTGATTTAGTTCTTCATAAACTCAAATTGATTTCACAATTAATATGTCTAAAAACGAATTTCAAAAATTTAAATTTCACGGCATCACATGAAAACCATAAAATAGATTTTAATCTAATAAAAAACACAAGCGGCTCTGATACCATTGTTGGGTTTCCATAGGGTTTTAAAATTATAAAGATAAAATCCTTCGCAGCGAAATTCAAAAAGAAAACCCTAACCCAGTATCCATGTATATTGATTAGATTAAAACAAGACAAATAGTTTGATTTCGTACCTCTAAAAGCTTGAAACTTGAAATCAATTTGCAGATTGGATTTGTAGGTACTGCGAAATCACAATACCCTCTACGTTATCCACATGAACGAGTACTCTTCAAAAGGATCCTTCACGTGCTAGCGTGATCTAAAACATTTCTAGATCATATTGGGATTTTCACACACGACTCTTCGTGCTTCACTCTTTAGGGTTTGCAGATTTTGTCTATCGATCTAATGTCGACAGACAAGTCGTTAATCCTAGAGAGACCTCTTTATATTCCTTTTATACTAATGTCATTCTCACATGAGTAATGAAATTAGTGCCCCTTAATCTAATTAAGGATAATATTTCGTAAAATATAATTATTGCATATAACAATGTAGTAATTTATTATTATTCTTAATAATAATAAATTATTATTCCCATAAGACTTTAAATTTAGTCCATAACCCTTATGGCTCGTTCTTTTGTGTGTGACCTTATAAGTTCACTTAATATTTGCATTTAACCTAAAACCATTTGGTCAACAAAACATAAGCGGCCTCTAACAAGACATTATGTTTACCCAAATTAAGTGAAGATCGATGATCCGATTTTTACCTAATCCATAACTTATGTCATTATTCTTTTGTCACATGATATCTAGATCGAACATAAGGTATGGATAGAGTCATCCTTATACTATTCAATCTTTTCATTTCTCGATTTCCAAGTAAATAATAAAACAAATGAAATTGATCATACTATCAATTCATTTGAGCACGATCATGCATTTTTCAGTTTCACTTATCGATGAGCCCATAAATATTTCTCTCATAATGAGAGAGACAAATCCCATCTTAATCACTCAACTTCCTCTACATGATTTATATTATGCCCATTCTCAACCTTTATAATCATCCGGTTAAAGATAATGTTTGATTGAGTTAAAACACAATATTCCTCATTTGGAATCCATGGTAATTTTATGTCTAAGGATATGATGACATTGTTATTTTGAGAATCACTTATGACATAAATCCATGTAGTGATCTCATATCGGGTCAGTCGAGTCGTAGTACATAGTTCTCTAACATGTACTATGAGTTTGATTTGTATTTCCATACAAATAAACATCCTATGATTATCAATCAAACCTCATACTATATTTAATTCATTATTGTTCCCACAATAATGAGCATCTAGGGACATTTAGAATATTTAAATTATTCACGAATCCTATTATAAAGTAAACATGCAAACAATATAATAAAAACGTTTATGAATGACAATATCCAGTAATTGGCCTTGGCACAATCACCAACACCTAGAAGGATCAATGGTTACCAAAAAGGATAATACTTAATCTTATGTGTAGCAGGGGAATGCCCTTTAATGCTTTGTAACTGATCTTGAGATGTGATTTGTATTTTTATACTTATCCTATCAAATCGAACTATCTCTCCCCAATTGTTTATGTATTCTATTGTCATGAGGGAATGCCTTGCATACTAACATAAGACTTCTGAATGACTGTGATAGTGATTCTTAAGTCTTGATTAGCATGCGGCGGACTGTTACGTCTAGGGTACTCTTTGGGGCGTGACGGAGATATGTGGAAGATGATGTTTGTGTAGAGGAAAGAATGTTGAGAGAGAATTTTAGGAGAGAAAATTGGAGAGAGAAGTTGAGAAATGATTTTGATAGAGTTTTGTTATATGTATGAGATGTGTGTGAAGAATGAAGGAGGGAAGAGGTATTTATAGGAAAAGTTGGAGGGAAGTTGTAGTTGATTAAATATATGAAAAAGAAAATTGATGGTATGAAAGAAAGAGTAATAAAAAATTAATTTTAGAAGAAAAGTGTAGAAGAAAATTAGTAATATGTGGTATATAATTTTTATAGGAAAAGAAAATTGTAAGAACTAGATATATAATTTATAAGAAAAGGTGGTACCAAAAAGTAGAGATAGATGAATGGTTGTGAATAGTGTAGAATAGGATAATGAATAGTAAACAAGACTAATAAATTACCGATAGTAAAAAAAATAAGCGTAAAAATGTGATATTTGATTTTTTTTTGTTATCGAAAAATTATAAAACTAATATTTTTGAAATCCTTGTATTATTAAGAATCTAATGGTGTCATCAAAATATTTTTAATATTCTAAGCCTCGAGACATGCTTTTCGAGAACTAATCCCATTTGAGTTCAAAACACACCAAAATTAAACAAATCTAATATTTTTAAGCTTTCCTATATTATTACGAACTATTATCCACAACTATCTCAATTTTGTTGCTTAGGGTTTAAAAACACGAGATTGCCGGATCTAAACATTAGGGTTTGTTGTAGATTTTATTGAATTTTTGGGGTTCTGGTTTGACTTCCGGCTTTTTGATTTATTCATAAGGTCATAGAATTTTGGGGTTTTTGGCCGTGTTGTATTTTTTGTTCAAGATTTATGTTTTATTTTATTTTTTATGACTTATTTGATATTTTTCAGTTCTCGGGATAGTTTAACTAAGTCTAGGGCTATGGGTTGACTCCATTTGACTTTTGGTGGTAATTGAAATTTTTTATTTTAAAATTTATTGAAGGATATAAGGTTTTAGTATGTTGTCGTTGAGTGCTATTAGGATATATCTTCTTGATTTGCTGTTAGGATCAGATAGATTATTTGGTTGGCATACGAATGTTGAATCAAACGATTGTTGGATTTTCCATTTTGTTTCAAGGGTCCTTTTTTTCTCAAGGTTAAGAATTTTCGTATTTAATCTTATTTGGAATTCGGTTTTAATATGGGTCGACTTTTGGGGTTTCAATTCGGTATTTTAATTCCAGAACTATTTTCCAAGAATTGTGAAAAATTTGAAGGTTTACAATGTGTGTGTGTGGCGCTAGTTGTGAATGAGAAGGAGAGAGAGTGTTGATTTTAATTGTTTTGTATTTCTTGTAATGAAAAGTAATAATGTCTAAGCCATGATGTGAAGAAAGTTTTATGGGAAAGGTAAATTGTAAGAAATAGGCATGGTAGAGTATAAGAGTAGGTGATAAGAAAAAGTAAAAATAGACGAATAATAGTAAATAGTGTAGAATAGTAACATCAATAGTAGACAAGACAAATTAATACACATAAATAAGCTATATCTAATATTTTTAGATGTCAAAAAATTCTAAAACTGATATTTTTGGAATGCTTATATTATTACGAGTTTAACGGTGCTATAGGAATATTTTTACCATTTGGTGCACCGCTGCATAGTTTTTGAAATTTGATCGCGTACGGGTCCAAAACGATCGAAATTTTGATGAATATGATATATTTAAGTTTCATTATATTATTATAGACTATAATCTATAATTGACTCAATTTTATTGTTCATAGGTTAAGAGCGCGGGATTACCAGATCTAAATTCACTAGGGTTTGTTATAGATTTGTTGACTTAAGAGTTTCCGATTGACTTCTGATTCTAGGGTTTAAGCATAAAACGTAGCATAAAATCTAATGCCGACCTGGTTTTATGAGAAAACTATAAATAACGTCGTGTTTTCTTATTTTAGGAGTTATAGATCATTTCTCTAAGCCTTAGGAGATAAATTATGAAGGAAAGAATGAAAGACTTGCTGGAGCATCATCCGAAGATCACAAGACATCAATTAGGGTTTATTCTTTCTATCATGATTCTTTCTATTTCCTCTAGATCTATTGTTCTTATTGTAAATTCTATGGAGGAGTAGATTCTTATACTCTTTATCTTGTAAAACCTTAACCATATGAATTGAATTGATTTTCGATTAATGAATATTCATGCCTTTGTATCTATTCATGTGATTTAATTGTCTTGTGATTAATTTCTGTGAAATATTAATTGCATGATTGATTCTTTTTGGATTGAAAGAGGTTTCATTTAATTAGCTAGATCTTCATGAATAGAGAAATTGCATATTTCACCTAGAGGTAGGGGAATTATGATTTTCTGCCATAAGAATTTAATTCATGTTATAGGATCATATTCTTTTGTGCAATCTTATGTGATGTTAGTAAGGGAGAGGTCTCCACTATGTCATGTAGGTTTAGGAATTGATTAACTCGAGGGTATAATTGATTTAATTGTTGGGATCCTATAGTGCAAAGCATGAATGACTCATTAATCAATCCATTATCATAAGAATTTTGAGTTTTAGGGTGGATTAAGGTGGAGAGTATGTCTTGTGATTGAATTCATCTTTGAAAGTATACTTAGTTGATCTTAGGGCCTGTTTTATCTTTTGTTTAGTAGTTTAATTATAGATTTTACTTCAAAACTTAAGCCAAATAGTAGAGAATTGATAATACTAGTACTTGCTTCAAAATCCTTGAGAAGTACACCTAAAATCTATGCTACATTGAATAGGTACACATGTCTAGCTTAGATCGTAGATTTCATCAGGTTTATAAATTTTAGAATTTGATACAATTGATAATGCTCATCACTTTCTTCAAGAAAAAATGACATGTTGATCATGTGATAACTTTCTTGTGAAACAAATTTTGGTTAGTTGCAGGAGAGTTAGTATAAAGCCTCCATAAAATGGTGCTTATGTTTTAGAAGACACCCGAGACCCCATATACCTTTGCATACATTCTTGTTAATGGTATGTGAAGTAAATGCCATTTCAAATTCAACCACGTGACTTCTTTTAAGGATTTTAAGATAAGAATACCTAACAATGTAATCACTACATGTATTGTTCAACCACATGATTTTATCATGTTTATCATACAAAGGTACAAGGATTCATTAGATAGAGAAAATATATTCCTTGGTCAACAAATATGCAATATTAGATAAACACCATGTCAAATTGTTATTATTCATCACATATGTAACCTTATATCTTGTAACGTAGAAGGCAATATACTTTCCTGAAGTTTGTGAGTAGTAATAGTAGGAAGCTAATTGTCACAAGAGGTTCCCCCTCTTAGAGTGCTGGTGCGATGCTTGACCATCCCTCACATAATTATTTGCTTGAATTTTTTATGGCGAGCCAACCTTCTTTTCCCTTGTTCTTCCTAAGTCTTTTATGAGTCTATCTTTCTCTTAAAGAGTATCATCTTGGCTTTGTCATGGTCCTCTATATGTGTTAAGTGCTTGACTATTCCAATTGGTTGAGAGCCGTCATGGTCTCATTAAAAAAGAACAACATTTGCTCCTCACTAGTTTGCTTATGGGAGGCAAAACTTGCCTTCAAGGTTAACCTACTCCCTAAACAAACAACCCTACTGATGTTGCTTGCAATGTTATTTCCTCTCAGCTTCAACCAAAATAAAAAATAAATAAATAAAATATGTTTTAATTTCGAAAATTATTATTATTATTATTATTATTATTAGTGTTGTTGTTGTTGTTGTTGTTGTTGTTGCTGTTGTTGATGTTAATGTTATCACTACTACTACTACTACTACTACTACTATTATTATTATTATTATTATTATTATTATTATTATTATTATTATTATTATTATTTATGTAATTATTATTATTACTAATGTTAATATTATTAATGATATTATTATTATCATTATAGTAATGTTGTTTATTATGATTATTATTATCATTATTAAAGATATTATTATTATTATTATTATTATTATTATTATTATTATTATTATTATTATTATTAAGATTACTATTGTTTTTATTATTGTTATTAAGAAAATTAATATTAATATTGTTAACATATTATTATTGTTGTTGTTGTTGTTGTTGTTGGTGCTGCTGCTGCTGCTACTGCTGCTCCTGCTGTTGTTGTTGTTGTTGTTATCATTATTGCTAATATTAGTATACTTTGCAATAAGAATAAAATTAAGATAATTGAAAAATACTTGTTTTATATAGGTAAGAATGGAAATTTAAATAAGTTATAATTATGAATAATGTGATTCCAGAAAATTATAAGATAAACATATAAAGCAGATTAAGAGAAACACGACGAAACTAAGTAATGGTAAATAAATATTCATTACTATAATAGGATAACTAAAGAATAGTATAAAAGTGATTATAATGGTAATGATAAAATATCAATTGACTAAATATAAATTCTACAACCACCGAATAAGAATATAAAAACATCAAACAAGATCAAGAAAAGCAAAATGAAAATAAATATTAAATAATAACAAATTATCATAAGACCATTAAAGGACCAATATAGTAATAGAAAGAAAACCAAATATTAGTATTGTAAACCCCGGTTTTCCTAGTGACTAAGTAGACTTCGGGAATCGGAAACCTAAAACTCTAAACCTGATTAGCTTAAACTTGAAAGATAAACCTCAGAACCCTGGATCTAGCTTTCCTTCGATTCTAAACTAAGGAACTTTTGTAAAATGATTTAATCTAGAATATTGTTCTAAAGTATATTTCAAACATAAAAAGATATGATTTCGAAAAATATTCCATTCCGGGCCTTCCCGAGATCCATTAAGGAAAAGCAGGCCCCGGAACTCGAAATTCGAAAAATATTCTAGAATACTCTTTAAAATCGAAATTTAATAAGGATTTCAAATATATAATTTTTGTAATTTTTTGGTTTATAAAAATTACTGATATAACCCCTTTTTTCGTATTTTATTTACTACCGGTAAAGTAATTGTCTTGATTACTATTAATTACTATTCACAAATATAAGCCCATACCCTACTCACACTCACAAACCATATCCTATTTTTACATCCTTACAACTAAACCATACCTTATTACATCACCTTCCTCACAATTACTTTTCCAATGCATTTCATTACACATTTTAATTTGAAAAATTTTACAAAAAACTTTTTCTCTCTCTCTTCCCTCTTATGGCCCGTGCACATCCCCCCTCTCTTACCCTCATTTTTGTTTTTTTAGTTAATTTATTAAGCCATTAACCCTAATTTACTTCCATATATATATATAATCCATTTATACTTTCTCTCCTCATTTTTACTCTTTCATTTTTTTCACTAAAGTAAAACTCTCTCTTTTCGTTCTCCTTAGTGCCGTGACCCCTTAGCACACACACACACTCACACACACTCACACAAGCTTATTTTCATTCTTCATTCTCCTCTTGATTCAAGCTTTAGGTGGTGGATCTTTAACCTTTATACCACTAAACCTTCTAATGACAAGACCATTCATGAGTATTTTCATATTTAAGTCCCCAGCTCTTGTTAGGGATAAGAAAATACTACTAGATGAATATCAAACCATCACAAGAGTAGATCTTGTATTTGAATGTGTTTTTGTATGATGATCTTCATGTTCATGCATTTAGTAGTAGAGTAAAGTAAAGATCTTGCACAAAAATCTATTTTTATAATTTCAAACTCCATTTCATGCATCCTAAGTAGTAGATCTAGTATTTAAATGCTCATATTATACTTGACATTCATGATCTTATAGATATTTTGTGTTTTGGTACATTAATGATCATAAGACCCTTGTCTTGTGTATAAAATATAGTAGTTTATAAATCCTTAAGTAGATGAGACAAGAAACTCAAAAAGGAAATTTATTTATTTGAAATGATCAAATGTAAATTCAGATGGTTTTAAGACCATCACTTAAAAACCCTTTTATCAACTCTATGTAGATGTACAAATCTGATTACAAAGGCCTTGAACCTAATTATTATTTGGATTTAACTTTTGAGCTAATGTGACAGGGCTTAAAGAGTTAGACCCAATTCAATTGGGATGATCATGGGAGTTTTGGCATATAAGGCTTGGAGTAGGGCCCGTTGGAATTGGCCTGCCCATTTCCAACCTTTCTTAAATTGGTTCACACACATTGTAAATGAAGGCTTTAATGGGCCTGGGTCCATAAGGGAGCCCATATTCATATCCATAATGAGAGGACTCATCTTAGCCGTTGGTCGTCGGTCTCATCGGACGGACGACATCGACAGCTAGATTCTTTATAAATACCTTAGTCCTTACCTCATTTGGACAAGTGAAGTCTTGGACAAACGCTGTTGTGCTGTCGAATTTCCATTTTTATGAATCGATTACTTGACTCACTCAAGAACGCATACGATATTCGTGGTACTTAGTGAGGTTGATGCTCAATAGCTCCCTCACCTGTCACACGTGTGTTAGAGCCTATTGAGATTGCCTACTCCTCCTCCCTACATGATCCTCTCTAGATCATCCTTGCACGTGTTGTTTCCCTAGGTCATGCAAAGCGCGATAGTCACGCGGCACGCACGTGATCGTTGCATCGAGACTCATACCCACACACTCTAAAACTTGTGTTCTATATGAAAAATGAAGAGTATAGGTAATAGATATCATCAAGTGATGATTTTTATAAGTTGAGATGGGATTTGCTAAGAAAAATATGTAAAACAAGTACTAGAAATAAAGTAGGAAATTTTGAGTTGCTTGTCATTTTAAGAAATTCGTAATTTAGGAGTAATAGCATGAAAACACCTATTTTTCAAACTCAAATTGAAAGTTTTAATTAAGAAATGAAGTCCTTATAGGATAGGAATAATGGAACTTGAAATTTTAAAGTATTAACCAAGTTTTTTTCAAAGAAATCACTCAAAAACTAATTTTACAAAATTCGGATTTAGGAACAACCCCTTTTGAAAACATGTTTACAAAGTATAAAGTGGGGATTTTTATGAAGGAATGAAGGCCTTAAGGAATAGATATAATAAAGATTCAATTTTAGCAAGGATAACTAGATTTTCCTAAGAAATAATTCCAAAACAAAAGAGAATGATCAAAGTCATGAAACTAGTCTTCGTAAGAGTAAGTATTCATGGAGTCTTACAAAATAAAGAGTTTCTAAAATTTCCTTTTAGTGAATATCGTCAAGAGCATGCATACATCAAGCTCATAACATTTCATTCATGATAGGAAATCATCAATATTGCATGTATATTTGATCTATATAGTAGAAACATTACAAACATTCACAAAACTATTTTTCAGAATTGGATTTTGCAACTGATCAAAACTGAACAGAATGTTTCGAAGCCTAAAAATTTTCTAAACTTGGAAATAATATTATAATTAGATAGATCTTTCAAATTAGATAGAAATCGATATATAATTTGCGAAATTCGGAGTTAAAATGACCAAATTACAGCCGTTTTAAATTGGGACTTCCGCAAATAACAAGAATTACAAAAATGACAGTTTTGTTTAATAGTTTAGATTAGTTAAGTGATGAAATGCTCATTTCGGTATTTCTTGTAAACCCCAGTTTTTCAAGTAACCAAGATAACTCAAGAACCGGAAACTAAAACCCTAAACCGGAATAGCTCAAGTCTGGAGTGAGAACTAGAAACCCTAAATCTGGCTTTTCCTCGGTTTCCAATTAAGAAAATTTAATTTTGAATATAGTTCTTGATTATATTTCAAACCAAGAAAAGATCAGATTTTAAGAAAATTTCAATTCCGGGTCATCTTGAGACCCATTATAAAAAAGCGTGCCCTGGAACTAGAATTTCAAAAATTTACTTGTGAATACTCATTTGAATCGAAATAAAATAAGGATTTCAAAAATATAAATTTCATAATTTTCCGGCTTACGAAAAATACAGTTATAACCTTCTTATTCGTATTTTCTTACTACTGGTAATTAAATTGTCTTGACTACTATTCTTTACTATTCACAAGTATAATCTATTACTACCTATTTGTACACCCTATATTTGCAACACTTACCATCACTCAATCACTTCCTTTTTCAAAGGCTTTTTGTCTCTTAAATATCAATACGATTTATGACAAATTATACTCAAATCAAATCAAAAGATAAATCAATCAAAACAAAAAGGAAATCAAATTTCTTTCTCCCCCCCTTTTGTTCATGTCGCCGGCGTAGTGGAGACACCCCCCCCCACATGAGCTCCTTGTACAGTTTTTTTTTAACTCCTTTGTGTCACATTTAACCTAATTGCAACTCTTATATAAACTACATTTTCTCTCTCTTTCCTCATTCTTTCATTTTCACACTTTCTAAAAGGTAAAGGAAGTTCTCATTTCTCTCTTTTTTTTTCCTTATGCCGTGAGCTTTAGAGCCCACACACACACACACACACACACAAAACTTGTTTCTTCTCCTTTTGGTCTTCTATTTTACCTTAATTATATGAATCTTGCTTCATATATCCTTAGATCCTTGTAATGGCAAGGATATTCTTGGATATTTCCAACTAAATATCCCCATGAGCTTTTGCTAGGAACAAGGAAATATCAAAACAAGAATACCGAACCATCACAAAGTAGATCTAACATTTAAAGGAGCTTTCATGCCAAAAGCTTTATGATTATTCATCAAAAAGTGTTTTGAACAAAAGATCTTTTATAAAAATATAGTTTTTATGTTTTCAAAACCTATTTAAGCATTTGATATAGTAGATCTACCATTTTACTACTCATATTCATATAGGCATTTAAGATCTCATCATTATTTTGAGTTTATGTGCATTAATGGTCTTCAATGCTTTTGTCCTTAGTAAATAACCTTTCTAGTATATAGATCTATAGGTAGATGAGTTAATAAAGTCAAAAAGGAAAACACTTTTCAAGAAATGAACTTGTGTAAATTCGGATGACTTGAGAAACCTAGGTTAAAAACCCTTTTACTAACTTCTAAACATGTGTTTTACAAGAAAAATGAAGCCTATAGGTGATAGATAATGTTTGGTGATATTTTTCATGAGTTTAAATGAGTTTTTACTAAAGAAAATATTTGAAACAAGAGATGAAGTCCAATAGAAGTTTTGAGTTAAAAGTCTTGAAAACCAAATTCGTAATAATAGATAGATGGTTAGAAAACATTATTTTTCCAACTTCAAAAATGGTATTTTCTCAAATAAATGAAGTCCTTAGGGTTTAGGTAAAGGAAATACTTAAATTTCTAAGTATAAAATGCATTTTTCTTAAAAAAATCAACTTGAAAATGAAATTTTCTAAATTAGGATTTTTGGAACTACCCTAGTGTAAGACCCACTTAAAAGTTTACAAATAAAGATTTTATTAAAGAAATAAGGCCTTAGGATATAACTAATATAAGGGTAAAAATTTCTTTAAACAAAGTGAAGTTTTACTAAAGAAAATCTTTATAATAAGTAAATGTAACCAAGTGTAGTAAATTTACTTGTTAAACAATAGCAAGAAATGATTTTCTAGGAAAAAGTTTAATTAAACTCTTTAAGTCTAAAAATTTATAAGAACTTAGGCTCATTAGAGTTCATATCATGACATTCATAATAGGGAAACTCATTTCTATGGCATTTAGTTTCATTTTGTACTTAGGAACCTCAAGTGCATTCATGAAAACCGCATTTTCGGAATCAACATAACCACTGTACAGATCTGATCCCTCATTTCTAAGGCTTAGATATTTTGAAAACTTGATTTAAACTTCATATTTAGAAAGCTCTTCCGAAGTAGAAAGAAATCGATATAAGATTTGCGAAATTCCGACTTAAAACGATCAAGTTATGACCATTTTAAATCGGGACTTCGAAAATGACGCGAATTACGATTTCACTAAGTTTTCTTAGAGTTTTAGTATCCTAAGATGGTAGAATACTTATTAGGGTATTTCTTATATGAATAGGTGAGCCCGAGGACGTTGACTCTTTGCCTCCGGATTATTATTGCTAGAAGAAAGGCGAACCTATGGCGGAGTGAGTTTCTCTTCCCGATTCATTTATTGTATGTGCTTGTTAATTAGTGCACTAGAATGTAGGCCAAATGAATGGAATATGAATGATGGGGAATAATGGGAAATTGTATGTTGATGATGATGTGAGAACTAAAAATAAGAATATCGAAACCGGATGATAAATTTTGGTTGAGTAGTTAGTTATGATGGAATGTTTGAGAAATTGTTTGATCGCCTAATTAAAATGACTTAATCAACTACTCGGACTAATGCCAAATTTGACATATGCATATCACAATGGGAAGGAGCATTAGCATTTGTAGGTTAATCGTGATTCATAAACGATGTCAAATCTATAGGTTAATCGTGATCCATAAACGATATCAAATAATTATAGGTTAACCGTGAACCATAAATAGCATAAAGATAGTATCGCAGTATTCATTAATCTGCTACCCCGGGATGGAGGGCGCAAGTCCATCCACATATGATTTCCGACTGGTTATATGTTTGTTGAACTCATGTGTTTGTTGCATTCACTTGTTTGCTTAATCACTTGGTTGAATTGTTGTGACATGAATGTTATTGTGGAAGATTACACTCACTAAGCTAGTTAGCTTACGTCCCTACAGTTCCTTCCTTTTGCATCTACCTCATTTGTGGCTTAGATAGCGTGACCCGGCTGTACAGGTACAGGAGCTAGGAGTTTCTCTTAGAAGTTGAATTTTTTGTTTGGACTTCCATAGGAAACTTTTAAGACTTTGGATGACTGTATAAGGCCATTGAATATTCTTTTGCAGAGGAATGCCCCTTGTTGGTCCCAATAATGTAAGCAAGAGGGGGGGTGAATTGCTTTTTCACAAAAATAAATTCTTTTCGAAATTTTCAATTCACTTCCTTTTGATTACTTTATTAAACTTAGAATTAATTAAACTTGCTGTTTAGAAACTAATCACAGCTGATAATCACACTTGTATATCTATTTTAATTCAAAACAGATCAAATTTAATTTTATGCGGAATACAGACAACTCTCTGAAGTACTCTCGAAACAGGTTCTGAAACGTGACAGTTTATCAAATACTTCAATATAAATTGCACGAAAATAAAAAGAGTAGGGTAGAGAAAAATGCAAATCGATTTATAGAGGTTCCGCCTCGAGCGTCAGTCCTCTCTTCCAACTCCACGTTGGGGACCCAGTATTCCACACCGGTTTGTTCCACTATATCCAAAATCAAAAGTTACAAGCTTGTCTTGCCAATCCTCTTGGCTACAATACACTCTGTCCCAATTCTCACGGTTATCCTATAACACACAATTGGTCTAACAGATAACTTGCAACACTCAACCTCACTAAAAAAAAAAATTGAATGATACTCAATCAAGGAAATACAATAAATATCCTATCTTTCGAACAAAAATATTGTGAACACTTTGTAACGCAAGGACTTTTGAGAGAAATGCACTCGAAGACTTTTTCTTTCAACAGAGAGTTAGAGCAAGATTCGTTCTTCTCATCATATCTTCCTTGTTGTTATGCGTCCTCTATATATTGTTTTATCTCAACGGCTAGCAAAGAAGTCGTTCAAAACAATTCAAATTCTTCTCAATTTGAAAATATTTGACTTGGCAAAATCCCTCCTTTGAAGTGTCTGTTACGTGTATGATCAATCCCGAATAATCTTCTTAGCTTTATCTAAATTTCGTTGATGCTGTCATCTGATAATGTCTCATATATCTTGATATGTTTATCCATAACAATTTGGATAAATACTTCAACAAACTATCCCATAAAAATAGTGATATCCTTTATCCTTGAAGATAAGCTTTAAAAGATCTTTGTTTCGAAAATTTGAACCAACATGAACTTGGTAAAATATATCCCTTATCTTTAGGAATTTGCTGACCACGTGAAACATAAAAATCTGACGATCTTCTTCCTCAAGAAAATTAAATAGACGTAACTTATAATAAAATTGATGAAATAAATCCCCTTGGATATTTTATCCAACTTTAGTGGAACAAAATGAATATACTACCCATATATATTCATTTCGTGGAGTCAGGCCTTCAGATGATAAGGCATAAATAAATTCGCAACATTCTGTGCATCTTCTGTTCTGGAACAGATTTAGTTTCTGATCTTCCTTCTGAAAATGAATCTGAAATACCTTCTGAAAATGACTCTGAACTACCTTCTGAAACGATTTCTAAAAAATCTGATGATTAGTTCAATCATGAAATATTTTGGTTTTGGTTTTGGTTTTGGTTTTGATTGCTATACTTTATTTATTTGTTAAAAAGACTTTTACTCCTTTTTGTTATCATCAAAATATATGAGAGATTCCAACATTCTCCCCCTTTTTGAAGATAACAAAACCTTATGATTAAAAACAAATATAATATCATATATCAAAAACATATCAGATTTAACCAAAACTCATACATACGGATCAATCACTAACTCACAAATATAATCAAATCTCATATCATAAGCATATTGCACAAACTATATTGATATCTTAAGATTTGTTTTTCATCATATATCTTCTCCCCCTTTTTGTTATCAGAATAAAAAAGTAACTCCCCCTGAATTTATGCATATAAAATTCATTCAAGTCAAGGAAATATAGAGATTTCAGCATAACAGAAAATATCACAAAAATATCCAAAAGAGAAAATATTTTCATTACAAACCGAAAACAAAATATAGAAAATTCGCTAAGAGAAATTGTCTGTTAAAAAAATAAAGGACTCTATTTCTTTCTAGATGTTTTCTTCCTTGCCAGAGATTTCTTCCTGCCAGAGAATTTAGCAGGAGTTGGAGTTGGAGATTGTGAAATCAGTTTGTTGTTCAGCAGGGGATTGTTGAGGGATGGATAGGAGAGAAACCGCAGCTTGTTGTTCAGGAGTAGGGTCAACAGGAATGTCTTTAGCTGCAACAGGGGTTTCCTCAGCAGTAGCAGGAACTTGTTCCATTGGATCAGCAACTGGTGGAGTTGGTTCAGGAACATGTTCTGCTGGTTGCTCTACATCCTCTGTAGGTGGAATGGAGTCAGGATCAGCAACATGAGGGATTCCAGCAGCTGATGGAGATGTTGGATCTTTAGGAATGTCAGCCGCAGGTGGAGATGATGAACCAGGTGTTGTTGTAGGAAAGACAGGATCAGAAATTGGCTCAGATGGAGTGGTTTCCACTTGAGGAGCGGGGAGGACTAAAGGAGATTTTTGAACAGAGGACAAATCAAATTTCTTCAAGAATGCTTCCATTCGAGAAGAAATGAGATTGTCAATCTGTTGGAGAGAGATAGGTTGGGACGTCTCTCCTGGTGGCTTCAAGGGAATACCCTCTGATTCAGTCTCTGAATCAGAATCTGATTCAACAGTCTGCCCTTCTTTGATCTCAAACTTCTTCCCAGTCCCCAACTCATAATCCCTTTTTCTCTTCTTTGCTGCAACAGGAGCCTTCCCTTTTCCTTTGGCATCCTTATCAGATTTCCTCTTCTTTGATTTTCAACACCATGTGGATCCTCTTTTTCTATTTCGTCCAAGATTCTTTTGAGAGTCAATTCTCTCTTGCGATTCTTCGGATGAACATAGAAAGCTCCATCAATGCTGTACCAAAATTTCTCCTTTATCGAAATACTCATGTGCTTAATCACTTTATCACCAATCTTCTTCATTATTTGAGGACTACGAACATGCTTAGGCATCTTCACATGATGTTTTTGCAAAATTTTCATGATTATGTTTCCATAAATCATGTGCTTTTTATTTCTCCACATGTGCCGTAAGATAATCCTAGGCAAGTCTAGTTGTTTTTGCAACTTCATCCCCAGAACAATGATTGCCTCCTCTTTAGAAATGGAAGTAGGACTTCCTTTCTTTGGTAATATGCACTCGATAACAATCTTGTGCAGCAACCTTATCAACAACTCGAATTCAGAAATGAAAATATCTTTGGCATGAAACTTTCCAATGCCATCATTCAAGAGTTGCATAGATTCATTTCTACCTAAGGTTATCAGCTCGTGATCATCCCCATGATCTAACAGACCTAAACAATCAATCAGCATCTTTCTATTGACCACGATCCTTTTTCCTCCAACTTTCGAGATCAACAAAGTCTCATTTTCAAATTTCAGATTCTTGTAAAATTCTTCAACTAATTCTCCAATTATATCAATGCGTAAATCACACAACCCTTTAGCTCCTATTCTGTCTAGCCAAAAACCAGCATAAAAACCTTTCTTTTCAAAGAATTGGAAATCGATAAAAGAACAAGGGTGGATTTTGGATTTAACCAACCTGACAGTTTTAGGGTTTCCTCCTTCTGTTTATTTCCCCTTTTTGATACCTTCTTAGGGTCAGCTTTCTTTTTCTGAAAAGACGGAGAGGGTGAGGTAGATTCAGAGCTTGCTTTCGCACTCTCTGATTTTGCGTCTGAATCAGCTTCTGATTCAGCATCCGATTCTGAACCACTTTCGTTATCAACTTCCTTTTCCTTAGTGGATTCAGAAGCGAGTTCCTCAGATGAACTCTTTTCCTCAGTCACTTCTTTTTCAGTATCCTTTGCCAAAGAAGGATCTTGAGATGTTTAGACCTTATCGCGGTTGCCTTTGGTGTTGTTTCAACATGAACACCCTTAGATGATTTCGAACTGTGTTGAGAGTCAGAATCCACAGAGATTTCAACGGGGGTTTTAGATGGTTTAGATTTGAAACCCTTGGATTGAATTCGGAAGATTTTCTTGGAGCCATATGTTGAAGGAAAAACGTGAGGGTTTGAACAACACACGAGAGGATTTTGCAGATTGAGAGAGAAAAGATAAATTTTGAAATGGAAGGAGAGAGAAAAAATCGATGGTTAAAAATTGCACGATGCACAAGATCAGTTATTAATTCTGTTTAGATTTCCAACAGAAAACAAAATATCTTTTATTCATCCTCTTTAATCGTGTAATCCTCTTAACACGAATTTATGTTTCCAACATAAAGAATCTCGTAAATTGAGACTACTTGAGTATAAGAAAATGAATCTAATGAAATTTCTGATCGAGCAATTAATGCAAAATAAATATCAGAAATTACAAAGGATTACATATTCCTATTTCATTACGAATAAATTCAAATCGAGATTTTTCAAGGGGTTTTGTAAAAATGTCAGCTAATTGTCTTTCTGTAGGACAAAATTAATACTAATATTGCCAATATTTACATGATCCCTTATGAAATGATGTCTTATTTCAATATGTTTTGTTCTTGAATGTTGAACTGGATTTTTGGTTAAATTAATTGCACTAGTATTATCACATTTTATTGGTACATTTTTGCAATTAATTCCATAATCATTCAATTGTTGTTTTATCCATAAGATTTGAGCACAGCAATTTCCAATTGAAATATATTCTGCCTCAGCTGTTGAAAGAGCTACAGAATTTTGTTTCTTTGAAGACCAAGATATTAATTTATCTCCTAAAAATTGACATGTACCTGAAGTACTTTTTCTATCTACTTTACATCCTGCATAATCTGCATCTGAATATCCTAGTAATTCAAAATTTTTATTCTTTGGAAACCAAATGCCTATCTTAGATGTACAAGAAATGTACTTAAAGATTCTTTTAACTGTTTTTAAATGTAATTCAGTAGGTGCACTTTGAAATCTAGCACATAAGCATACAGCAAACAATATATCAGGTCTAGAAGCTGTAAGATATAATAAAGAACCAATTAAGCTTCTATATAACTTTTCATTTACCTTTTTCCTTTAGATCAAGATCTAACCTTGTAGTTGTGCTCATTGGAGTTGCAGCTCCTTTACAATTCTCAAAACCAAACTTCTTCACTATTTGTTTTGTATATTTCTCTTGATGGATAAAAATTCCATCTTTTGTTTGCTTAATTTGCAAACCAAGAAAGAAATTTAGCTCTCCCATCATGGACATCTCAAATTCAGCCTGCATCATACTAGAGAATTCTTTGCAATATTTCTCATTAGTTGATCCAAAAATGATATCATCAACATAAATTTGAACAATCAGAATATCTTGTTCAAAATGTTTTAAGAACAAAGTTGTATCCACTTTTCCTCTTGAAAAACCATTTGAGATCAAAAATTCACTTAATCTTTCATACCAAGCTCTAGGAGCTTGTTTAAGACCATATAACGCTTTTCTTAGCTTAAATACATAATCTTCTTTTGATGGATCTTCAAATCCAGGTGGTTGATGTACATAAACTTCCTCTTTAATATAACCATTTAAAAAAGCACTTTTAACATCCATTTGGAATAATTTAAAATCTTTGTAACATGCAAAAGCAAGTAATAATCTAATTGCTTCAAGCCTAGCTACAGGTGCATATGTTTCATCATAATCTATTCCTTCTTCTTGTGAATATCCTTTAGCTACAAGTCTAGCTTTGTTTCTGACTATTTTTCCATTTTCATCAAGTTTGTTTTTAAATACCCATTTGGTGCCTATTATTGATTTATCCTTAGGACACGGTACTAAATTCCATACTTGATTTCTTTGGAATTGATTGAGTTCTTCTTGCATTGCTTCAATCCAATTATTATCATTTAATGCTTCATCAATATTACTAGGTTCAATTTCTGATATTAAAGCAAAATGACTTTCAAATTCTTGTAAACTACTTCTAGTTCTTACTCCTGTATTTAAATCACCAATAATTTGCTCAGATGGATGTGCAGATACATACCTCCAGTTTCTGCTACTTTCTGAAATACCTTCTGAAATAGCTTCTGAAGGAGTTTCTGAGTTTTCTTCTGACTCAGTTTCTGTATCATTTTGAGGAGCAACTTCTTCTGATGTTTCAGAATTCTGCTCATCTTTTGCTTGAGAACTAATATCCTCCTTTTTAACTAATTCTTCACTCTCTTCATCATCAAAATCATCATCCTCAATTTTCTCAATAAATTTTACATTTATAGTTTCTTCGATTATTCTTGTTTTTAAGTTAAAAACACGATAAGCTCTACTGTTCAAGGAATATCCTACAAATAAACATTCTTCGGATCTTTCATCAAATTTTCCCATATTTAGATTGTTTTTCAACACATAACACTTAGATCCAAAAGCATGAAAATAAGATACAGTAGGTTTTCTTCCTTTAAACAACTCATATGATGTTTTTGAAGTTAATGGTCTTAGATACACTCTATTTATTATGTAACATGCTGTTGATACAGCCTCTGCCCATAAAAACTCAGCTACTTTGTTTTCATTTAACAAAGTTCTTGTCATTTCTTGAAGAGTTCTATTCTTCCTTTCTACAACCCCGTTTTGTTGAGGAGTATAAGGAGCGGAAAAATTATGAGCTATACCATTTTCATCGCAAAAATTTATGAATAAAGCATTGTCAAACTCTCTTCCATGATCGGTTCTTAAACTTATTATGGACATTCCTTTTTCATTTTGAATTTGCTTAGCAAATCTTTCAAATACTTCAAATGTGTTACTCTTCTGTTTTAAGAAAAACACCCATGTATATCTAGAATAATCATCAACAATTACAAGACCAAAACGACATCCCACCAAGACTTAAAGTTCTTGTTGGACCAAATAAATCTAAATGCAACAATTCCAATGGTCTTTTAGTAGAGATTACATTCTTGCTTTTATGAGGTGACGAAACCATTTTATTTTTCATACATGTTTCACATTTAATGTCTTGTTTTATATTTATTCTTGGTAAGCCAAAAATAATTTTCTTCTTGGATAGTTTTTCGAGTTGATTGAAATTAACATGACCAAGTCTTCTATGCCATATTTTTATATTTTCAGACATAGCAAAGAAACATTTTTCGAAAGTTACATTTGAAGGTTTGACTAAATAAACATTCTTGTTTCTATATCCTTCAAATAGTTTTGTTCCATTCTTGTCATAAGCATAACATTTATCATGTTCGAAAATCATTTTGTAACCCTTGTCACATAATTGACTTATACTTAATAAATTATGTTTTAATCCAACAACAAGAGAAACATTTTCAATTGTATGAGGAGATAGACCAATAGTACCTGTTGCCACTATTTTACCTTTACTATTGTCACCAAACTTAACATATACTTGTGAACAAAGAAGCATCTCCAGTCATATGTCCCGAACACCCACTGTCGAGATACCATTTTCCTTTAAGCTTTGCTTCTTGTTCCTACATGTATCAACAAAGGGTTAAACCTTCTTAGGAACCCAAACAAGTTTGGGTCCTTTGAAATTCAAGCTCTTCTTTTCAAAGTTATCAACTTGTTGTTTCATGAGCTTGTTTTTCTTGTAGAAACAAAACTTCTCAATATGGCCAATTTTATTACAAAAATAACAAGCATAAGAATAACTATTCCCATATCTATTGTTCCTGTTCTGGAACTGATGTGGATATTTTCTAGAATATCCTCTTACCTGTTCCTTCACTTGCCCTCTTCTTGTAAAGTTTCTGTTCTGATCTGGGTACCTTCTGATATACCCTCTGAAATACCCTCTGACTGGACTGTCAGATTTTTTCTTTGTTACAGTGTTGTTAACTGTAGATGTTTCCTTAAATAAGGATTCTTTTCCTTTAACAAATACAGTTTTTTGAACATTCTTACTACTGCTACCTTGTTCAAATCCTAAGCCATATTTTATTTTATCAGTTCTTTGAGAGGAAATCAACATATTTAACTTTTTGTCACTCTCATTGAACTTACTGAACGTATTCTTTAGTGATTGAGATAAGTCTCCTATTCTTCTGTTAAGTTCTTTAGTCTCTTCTTTTAGTATACTATTCTCTCTCATGAATTTATTCACTTTCACATGTAATTTTTCATTATCATGTTTCAATATGTCGTTTTCATCCATAAGTAACCTATTTGTTTGAATAACAACTTCCTTTTCATTTTTGAGAGATTTAACTTCAGAATCAAGTTTATTTATTTTAACATGTGCCTTTTTCAATGATTTCAATAAGTTTTGCATTTCAATCATTACATCCTCATCAGAAACATAATCAAGTTCTGAATTTACCTCAGATTGTGCCATTAAGCATATGTTTGAATCATCCTTTTCATCCTCTGAGTTATCCTCTGAATCTGTCTCTGATTCGTCAAGGTCACTCCACGTCGCCATCAAGGCTTTGTTTCTCTTTTTGAACTTCTCAATTTTCTTAATCAGTGATGGACACTCGTATTTAATGTGACCAGGCTTCTTGCATTCATAACAAATAATTTCTTGTTTCTTCTCTTCTTTCATCTCCTTTTTCTTGTCTTTGTCCTTGAAGAATTTACCTGCATCATATCTCTTAGTTTCGAATTTTTTAGTAAATTTCTTACCTTGCTTTCTTCTCAGAATTTTGCCAATTCTTTTAGCCAACAAGTTGATGTCATCACTATCATTGCTACTGGTCTCTGAATCTGATGCATCCGCATGAACTTCCTTTGCTTTAAAAGCAATGGCTTTCTTGCTTCCTTCTGCTTCTTCAGTAGCATCTATGTGAGATTGATACGCCATCAGTTTCTCCTTGAGTTGACTTAAGGTTAAAGCGCTGAGATCATTTGCTTCTTCAATGGCCGTTTTCTTTGCATCCCAAGCTATAGGTAAGATCCTTAGTATTTTCCTGACAAGATCAGCTTCCTCTATCTTCTTTCCAAGAGAAGCTAGCTCGTTAGTTATAGAAACAAATCTATCAAAAGCATCTTTAATTTTCTCTTCAGGTTTGAATTTGAACAATTCATATCTTTGCAAGAGAGCATTGATTTTAGTATCTTTAATTGTTCTCGTTCCTTCATAGGTCTCACTAAGTGTATCCCATACTTGCTTAGCAGTAATGCAAGATGAAATTAAATAGAATTCAGATGGTGAGATAGTAGTTAGAAGAAGGTTCTTAGCCTTGTTGTTCTTCTCTATTGCTCTCTTTGATCTTGAGTTAATTGTGCTTCAGCAGTCACGTTCACTTGATAGTCTCCAACTGAAATCACCTGCCATGAGTCAAAATCATTAGCCTTGATGTAAGTCTCCATGCGCATTTTCCAATAAGGATAATTAGAACCATTAAAATAAGGTGCTCTATTCACTGCAATATTTGTTTCAGCCATGATACTTGGATCACTCAATAATAATTGAGGCAAGCTCTGATACCAATTGTTGGTCCCAATAATGTAAGCAAGAGGGGGGGTGAATTGCTTTTTCACAAAAATAAATTCTTTTCGAAATTTTCAATTCACTTCCTTTTGATTACTTTATTAAACTTAGAATTAATTAAACTTGCTGTTTAGAAACTAATCACAGCTGATAATCACACTTGTATATCTATTTTAATTCAAAACAGATCAAATTTAATTTTATGCGGAATACAGACAACTCTCTGAAGTACTCTCTGAAACAGGTTCTGAAACGTGACAGTTTATCAAATACTTCAATATAAATTGCACGAAAATAAAAAGAGTAGGGTAGAGAAAAATGCAAATCGATTTATAGAGGTTCCGCCTCGAGCGTCAGTCCTCTCTTCCAACTCCACGTTGGGGACCCGGTATTCCACACCGGTTTGTTCCACTATATCCAAAATCAAAAGTTACAAGCTTGTCTTGCCAATCCTCTTGGCTACAATACACTCTGTCCCAATTCTCACGGTTATCCTATAACACACAATTGGTCTAACAGATAACTTGCAACACTCAACCTCACTAAAAAAAATTGAATGATACTCAATCAAGGAAATACAATAAATATCCTATCTTTCGAACAAAAATATTGTGAACACTTTGTAACGCAAGGACTTTTGAGAGAAATGCACTCGAAGACTTTTTCTTTCAACAGAGAGTTAGAGCAAGATTCGTTCTTCTCATCATATCTTCCTTGTTGTTGTGCTTCCTCTATATATTGTTTTATCTCAACGGCTAGCAAAGAAGTCGTTCAAAACAATTCGAATTCTTCTCAAATTGAAAATATTTGACTTGGCAAATTCCCTCCTTTGAAGTGTCTGTTACGTGTATGATCAATCCCGAATAATCTTCTTAGCTTTATCCAAATTTCGTTGATGCTGTCATCTGATAATGTCTCATATATCTTGATATGTTTATCCATAACAATTTGGATAAATACTTCAACAAACTATCCCATAAAAATAGTGATATCCTTTATCCTTGAAGATAAGCTTTAAAAGATCTTCGTTTCGAAAATTTGAACCAACATGAACTTGGTAAAATATATCCCTTATCTTTAGGAATTTGCTGACCACGTGAAACATAAAAATCTGACGATCTTCTTCCTCAAGAAAATTAAATAGACGTAACTTATAATAAAATTGATGAAATAAATCCCCTTGGATATTTTATCCAACTTTAGTGGAACAAAATGAATATACTACCCAAATATATTCATTTCGTGGAGTCAGGCCTTCAGATGATAAGGTATAAATAAATTCGCAACATTCTGTGCATCTTCTGTTCTGGACCAGATTTAGTTTCTGATCTTCCTTCTGAAAATGAATCTGAAATACCTTCTGAAAATGACTCTGAACTACCTTCTGAAACAATTTCTAAAAAATCTGATGATTAGTTCAATCATGAAATATTTTGGTTTTGGTTTTGGTTTTGGTTTTGATTGCTATACTTTATTTATTTGTTAAAAAGACTTTTACTCCTTTTTGTTATCATCAAAATATTATGAGAGATTCCAACACCCCTTAGTAAATTTAATACTTATTTATGTTTCATGAGTTATATCCTACTGCTAATGCATGCCAAATTAAGCTTTTATCTCCATTTGGACTTATACTCTATTGTTGTAAAGGTACGCCTTACATCTATATGAGACTCTCGAAGGACTAAGGAGGTAATTCGGGAATCTTATATGGTATGTGGCGGACTGTTACGTTTAGGGTACCCTATGGGGCGTGACATTTCTTCCTTTTTAGGTGATCTCGAGATCAATGATTCCCTTCCACCAGACTATTATTACTAGAGGAACGTTGTTCCAATGGCTGAGTGAGTAGTCTTCCCGATTCCATTTACTATATGTGATTGTAATGATAGTTACATTAGATTTTAGGCAAAGATAAATAGATTTGTACGGTGGGGATCAATGGGAATTATGTATGTTTGTTGATGACATGAGAAAATGAATATAACAATATCAAGGTCGGGTGATTAACTAATGGTTGTATAGATGAATTTGGATTGATTGTCTGCAATTGTTGATTGATAACTTAAGGAATTGGCATAACTGACTATTCAGAATTGATAAGTAATATGGACTCATTCATATCACAAATGGGGATGGGGCATTAGCATTGGTTGGTTGCTCGTGATCCAAAAATGGAGTAAAAGTTGGTTAATCATGATCCATAAATGAAACAATGAGTTGGTTAATCGTAATCCATAAACGAAACAATGAGTTGGTTAATCGTAATCCACAAACGAAAAATAATTTGGTTGACCGTGATCCAAAAATGGCATATTTTAGTAGTACTACAATATTCGTTAATCTATTAACCCAGGATGAAGGGCGAAATTCCATTCACATATGATTTCAGGCTAATCATGTGTCTGTTGATTTCCATATGTTTGATGCATATCACTTGCCTGATTAAACACTTGCTTGTACGATGTTTTATGAATGTAATCTTGGAAGTTCTCACTCACTAAGCTAGTGTAGCTTACGTCCCTATAGTTTTTATTTGTTGCAGCACTCGTTTGTCTGGCTTAAACAGAGACACCCTATGGCTCAGGTACAAAGCTAGGTGTTTCCTTTAGAAGTTATATTCATTTCTATTTAGACTTTCGTAGGAAACCAAAAGACTCTGGATGACTATAATAGACCTCTTAACAATATTCTTTTGTGGGGGAATGCCCCTTAGTATTTGTAACTAATTATATATGTTTTGATTTATATTCTAATGCTATTGAATGTTGATTTAAACTCTTTATCTCCGTTGGTTCAAGTATTCTATTGTCATAAAGGGACGCCTTATATCTATACAAGACTCCCGAAGGACTAGGGTAGTAATTCGTGGGTCTTATATAGCATATGGCGGACTGTTACGTTTAGGGTACCTTATGGGGCGTGACAAGTATAGGACACTTAGATACTCATAGGAGTTTAGTTCTATAAATTATGTTTTATTAATGAATATTTTATTCATCCTAATAGGTGATTTTGAAACTATAGAGGATTTTCCAACTAATTATTACGACTAACCAGTATGAGCAGGTGAGTAACTCAGACTTATTACATTGTGTGTGCTTATAACTTAGCTAATCTTTAATGAAAGATAATAACCTGAATTTGTTGTATGGGTCTACGAGAATTGTAAGTTGTATGAATTGTCGATTGCTAAGCTACTCTAATGATAGTAATAACAGCATTCTATATGATCGTATTGCTTATATAATATGTTGCTTGTCTATGAAATGATTGATCACGTTAAACTTAATTAAAAACTACTGGTACCATAAATGAAATGAACATGCATTGCATGATTTGCATAAGCAGCATTTGAGTAAGTGGCAGCTTACTACGTGTTAGTGTTTCAGATCTCTTGTAATGCTTGGTTTTTCTAGGCAAAGAGTCTATTAGTTTTATGCAAGATTACCTTTGTTCTGTCGACGCCATAGGAACTAAATGGTAAATAAAGGATGCCACTTATGGTATCACTTTGAAATGACTAATACTTAGTAGAGTTTCTAAAGCTAAAACAGGAAATGAGTGTTAAAGACATGATAAATTCAAAGTAATAATTAAAGTGAGTATTGTTATCTTCTTGTATGCTTAGTCTCTCCTATGTAGGTAGGCCATAGTATTATGTTCCTTAAACTCTGATGAGAGGGAATAACTCTGATGAGAGGGAATAAATCTTCATCCTGCTTTGGATTTTAGGTTATCCAGGCTTGTATTTGTGCATATGTTTGATTGATGCATTTCACATGATTGTTAATAAACTTATTTGGTATGTGATGAATTCTAGTTATTTACTGAGCCAGTAGTTTCGCTCACACTCCAACAGTCCTTTTAGGCTTACACTTAGGCCATGACAGGTCACTTCTAGGAATTTAGCCTCGATAAGAACTTCAAGATTGGAAGTTCATGGAAGATTATGGATAAGTTATTTGCTTTTAGTTTAATCTAAACTAGTTAGTATTTAAATTATCAGTTATGTGTTTAGAGACTTTTAGAAAGACAGTACGGTTTGTAATATTATATTTAAGCACAAAGATGATAGTTATTTACTAATTTATGGCTTATATGTATTTGTCATTTCTTATCAAAGCAAATAAAGATCCTGTTGTTTGAAAACATGTCATTCTCTGAAGGTAATCTAGTAACAGTATTCAAGTGTAGCTTGTTTACTACTATTAGGGTACCATCGGAGCGCGACACTTAGCCCAAATTCAAATGCCTTCTTATATAGGCAAACCAATGACCACTAAGGAGACATATGCTATCTTATATATGGGCATTACGACCTCTCATTCCTGCTGACGTCTCGCATTTCCCCCTTGAATATAGCTACGGGCTCGCCTTAGATAGCTATAGCGGGTCTCATTGGGATGTTCACCTTTAGTCACCTCTGAATGCAAAGGAATGATAGCCGCCTTCGAGAGGCCATCAGAATAATACACATCCATGGGGCGCCAGCAGACCTTACTAGCCAAGTCAGCGTAGGAATACGTACCCAGAGCACCCCAACCCCTTGCCATCGACATCGGGACTCCGCCTGATCTCTCCTCGCAACTGCTAATGGAAGTTGAGCCTCCACTCTCTAACCTATGCCTATCACTTGACTTAGAACCCCCCGACCTTGACATGGTATCTCCCTCATCTTGCTTCACCTCATCAGTAAGCCATTAGATTTTACCATTTGAGTCCTGTGAAAAAGGTCGAGTGGTGGAAGTACCTGAGTTCGACATTATTGGAGAATTTGAAGAACGTCTGGAAGCTGAAGATAGTTGGAGTGTTGGGTAACCCTCTCAAAAAAATATGGAAAATGTTGTAAATAAGCTCTTGTGAAAGATTAATATTTATAGAAGAATAGAGGAAGCGTAAAGGCTTAGGCCCCTTGAAATGTGTGAGCAGGCCTTATGGACCTAACGTCACGACCAATAACTGCTATTGTCAATCCCCGAAAGTAATTATTGCTAAGACCTTTCAAATCCAATAGTCCTCTTGGAAAGATCATACCTCGAATACCATGAAACGTATAGAGTATAATACCTTATAGGAAATCTAATGATCCTCATCGTGAAATATCTCTAAATAAGGGATGTAGCTCAAAGGTAATGCACAACTCGCTCAGAGACGACCTCATCGAGTTAATGACCTCATGGACTATATACTATCTTTGCTCTCACAATGAGAGTAGGGGGACAAATGTTGACAGTAGAATATAATTGTCAGCCTACTCAATCCCTTGTGCCCAAAAAACCCTTACAACCATGGCTGGCCTTAGAAGCGAGTTGTTCGACACATCCTAACATTAGGATCTCAAAGAGAATAACGCCTCAGCCATGTGCTATGATGTAAGACCCCCTCTTAGGCTCCCATCTCAGGAAAACTCATCGAGCTATCAAGCTTGATTTGTCTGCCCGCTTAGGTTCAATTCGGCTCAGCATCGCTAAGGTTCACCAAGCTAACTAGCTCGGTTGGTTTGTTAGCTTAGCTTTGATATAGCTTGACTTCGATTCCTCACCTTCTTTAGCTGCGATGTGCGTCCTAGTCACACCTCGTGATCATGGAGACATTAATGGCTTGACTATCCTCTAAGAAGTCAGACTCTTTAGCTTAGGTACCCTTAGTACTCTAAGTATTGGGCCCTGTCAATACCTTAGTATGATCTTAAAATCCTATAAATACTCCCTTTGGCCCTCTTGGCAAAAGGGGACCCAGAGACAAAAAAGGGTACAATAGGAAAAAAGCAAACATATATTCTTTCTATATAAACCCTACCTATACTTGCAGACTAACTTAAGCATTAGAGTGGCTATGCTAAGCAACATCCGGCGTCCCTCTAACCTATCTTTTGTGTTTGTAGGAGCTATCTCTATCGGCCTAGATTCAGCTCATGCAACAAACCCTTTTTTGCTCCAAAATGTGCAAAAACACCAAAGAAAACCTTTTTCTTGATTTTTAACTTAAACCAAACTTCCAAAGCATATTTATCAACACGAAAGCATTATTATAAACACATTATCTAAAGATAACAGATGTTTCTTTCTCCTTTGATTGTAAAACACCAAAATCTCTAATAAAGAAACTTAGGGTTTCATAAAACTCCTCCAAAAGGTTAAATCCCTACAATATGTGACCGGGGAAGAACACCTCCAGTGGTTACGAGCAAAGTTAGGGTTTGTAAAGTCGGGAGCTAAAGGGGAACTGATGGCTGAAAGTGAAGATGATATCAAAAGAAGGAAACAGGACACGTCTGGAGACAACATGGAGTTCTCAGTTCAGAACGTGGCACATCAAGAAGGACAGCTGGAAGGGCCGGGCCATGAGCTGCCTAAGTCCATGGATTAGGAAATAACATTAAGATGGGCTCAGCCCATAAGCTTATCAATACAGTAATAATAGAAGTTACAAGTTGTTATCCGTTTTGCAATTTGTTGCAACGGTTTTAGTATAGGTGGTGTACGGCACATGTCATCGCATTTTTATTTCCATTCTGTTATGCGGGAGTCCTTATAAATATGTATTACAGTTGTCAATGAAAATATAGAAAAAAATACAAAAACATTATTCTCCCAATTCCGTGCAGAATCCTTGAATTCGAGGGTTCATTGTTATTACTTTTAGCTTGAATTCGAGCTAAGTTCCTTAGTCCGTTTATCTAATTAGCTCTTCCGTGCTGCAATTGGTATCAGAGCTGGTTGAAGGGCTGGGATGGCAGAAGGCACCCGAGAATTCAAACGCATTGAGGAATCCATGAAGAACATGCTGAAGGAACAACAGGACAAACAGGAAAGTTGGATTAAGCTCTTTTCGGATACCCTGCAACAGCAACAAACAGTATTAGACCAACAATCCAAAGCAATAGAGGAACTTAAAACTCAGTTTAAAGATAACTCGACAGTGATGGAATCATCTCCTACTATATGCAAGGGTGCCAAAGGAATGAAGGAAGTGGGAAATGTAGATGATGGTGGCGTGGCTGGTAGGCCGGGCAGTAGCTATCAGTTGCCCATGAGGAGTACCAAAATTGAGTTTCCTAGCTTTAATGGAGACAACATAAAGAGTTGGATAGTTAAGGCGGAGCAATTCTTTATGCTAGATGATACTCCTAGTCATCTCAAGGCAAGGGTAGCAATCATGCACTTGGATGAGAAGCCCTATGATTGGTATGTGTCCTATTCGAAACTATGAAAGGATACTAGTCCGATTACATGGGAGGAGTTGATTCAAGCTTTGCAGGCACGATTCAATGAAAAAGCCTATGAGGATCCTATGGCTGAACTCAAAGAACTACAACAAACAGACACACTACAAAATTATCTGGACCAATTCATACACCTGTCTGCACAAAACCAACTCTCTGAACCACAATTGATAAGCTGCTTTCTCAGTGGTTTAAAACCAGAAATACAATTTCCCATCCGCATGTTCCAACCCAATACCTTAACCCAAGCTTACACACTGGCTAAACTCCAAGATGCCACCAACACAACCACTAAAAACAGTAATCCGAAACTTCAGAAAACTACACCTTCAAGTTCCTATCCCAGGTATTCCACTACCATTCCAAATACAGTTAGCCCATACACTAACCGAAACACTAACCCACTTCCTCACCAGACCTTAAACAACCAGACCCGAGCCCCAAACCAAAACCCCACTTCTGTGAGAAATTTTAAAAGATTTTCACCAGAAGAACTGGAAGAAAAACGACGCAAGAAGCAATGCTTCTGGTGCGATGAACCTTTTGGTCCGGGCCATAGATGTAAAAATAAGAGATTGAATCTCTTAATTGTGAGTAAAGAGGAGGAGGAGGAGGAAATATCAGCAGCAGAGGACATGAGCAAATTGGAAGCAGAACTAGCTTCTCTTACTCTATGTGTCATGGGAGAGGACAATAACAGTGTAGCATACAGTATGTGTGTGCAGGGATACTTTAAGAAAAAGAGGCTAAGCATTCTGATTGATACAGGGAGTTCATCTAATTTTATAGATGAAGAGTTAGCCAAGCAATTGAACTGTGCTATGTCACCAATGGAACCCATTACTGTCAGTTTGGCTAATGGAGCCAAAATTTACAGTTCCTATATGGTTCGACAGTTTAGCTGGTGGATGGAGGGAATGGAGTTCAATTCTGATGTCTACGCACTACCCTTGACAGCATATGACTTGATCGTAGGTATGCCTTGGTTAATTTCTCTTGGTACGGTGCAATGGAATTTCAACTTAATGAGGATGGACTTCCAGTGGAAGGGAGCTAGCTGCACCCTCCAAGGACACCATGAGGTAATTACCCTTGTCTCAGATAAGGTCATTTCTTCCATGCTATCTACTTATGATCCTGCACTGAAGGTGCAATGCTGGGTTGTTAGTAACTCTCTGACTATTGATGATCCAAGGATTGACTCCTGTAATAACCCAGACTTGATTGAATTTCTAGAAGAATTCACTGACTTATTTGAGGAACCCACCTCCCTACCTCCTAATAGGTCGTGTAACCATAGAATTCATTTGCAAGATGATGCTATGCCTATCAATTTAAGACCCTATCGCTATTCATCCATTCAGAAGACAGTTTGGGAAAATATGATTAAGGAAATGTTGCTGAGTGGAATAATACGCCCTAGCCACAGTCCGTTTGCATCCCCTGTGGTGCTAGTTAAAAAGAAAGACAATACATGGCGTATGTGTGTAGACTATAGGGACCTTAACAAATTAACTGTTAAGGATAGGTTCCCGATTCCAATAATTGAGGACCTATTTGATGAATTGTATGGAGCAAGCTGTTTTAGTAAGTTGGATTTACGCTCAGGGTACCATCAGATTCTTATGCACCCTAATGCTGTCTATAAAACCGCATTTAGGACACATGATGGGCACTATGAGTTCTTAGTCATGCCCTTTGGGCTGACTAATGCCCCATCCACCTTCCAAGGTCTCATGAATGGCTTGTTCAGGCCCTATTTGAGGAAATTTGTGTTGGTTTTCTTTGATGATATATTGGTTTACAGCTCAGATTTAATTCAGCATAAGAAACATCTAAGGATAGTGCTTGACATTTTAAGGAAAGAGAAGCTGTATCTCAAAAAGGCTAAATGTGTCTTTGGGGTTGCTCAGATTGATTACCTTGGACACATTATCTCAAGACAAGGGGTTGCAACCGACCCTAAGAAAATTGAGGCTATAGTGAATTGGCCTGTTCCCACTACTGTTAAAAAATTGAGGGGATTCCTTGGACTGGCAGGTTACTATCGGAGATTTATCTAGGGGTTTGGAATCAAGGCTAAGCCACTCACAGACTTGCTTCGGAAGGATCAATTCCAATGGAATCTTGGAGCTCAAAAAGCATTTGATAACTTGAAATTAGCTATGACTACCTCCCCTGTCTTACGGTTACCCGACTACAATCAAAGGTTTACCATTGAAACCGATGCTAGTAATGAGGGAATTGGGGCAGTGTTGATGCAGGATAACCACCCTATAGCTTACATCAGCAAATCTCTAGCTCCAAAACACAAAGGAATGTCTGTCTATGACAAGGAATTATTGGCTTTGGTGTATGCTATTGACAAATGGCGACACTATCTGTTAGGTAGACAGTTTGTTATAAGAACAGATCATCAGAGTCTGAGATATTTGTTGGAGCAAAGGATGGTAACACCTAGCCAACAGAAATGGCTTACCAAGTTGTTAGGGTTGGACTATGTGATTGAGTTCAAGAGTGGGAAAACTAACAATGCAGCAGATGCCCTTTCAAGATGTGGAGGAACTCAACTAAATCAGCTCACCATACAAGCTACGGTCCCAGAACTAATGGAGGAAATAAAGAACAGTTGGTACCTACCACAGGGCTATAGCAAGTCATTAAGCAACTACAGGACGGGAAGGTAATGAAACATTTCAGTTATGACCAAGGGGTGTTGAGAAGAAAAGGAAAAATAGTAGTGGGGCCTTCAGAAGAAGTCAGAAAGAAGCTATTAAGCTTGTATCATGGAGGTGCATTGGGGGGACACTCAGGTTCTTAGGCCACTTACAAGAGGATTGCATCAGTCTTCTACTGGCCCAAATTGGAAAGGATAATTAGACAAGCCGTAAGGAGTTGTGACACGTGTCAAAAATACAAATTTGAGAATGTGGCTTATCCTGGTCTGCTACAACCTCTACCCATTCCTAATGATTGTTGGCAGGATATAACCATGGACTTCATTGAAGGACTGCCAAAATCGAATGGAAAGGAAGTAATCTTAGTTGTGGTAGACCGTTTGAGTAAATATGCTCATTTTCTGACCCTTTCTCATCCTTACACAGCTCTACAGGTTGCACAATTATTCCTGGAACAAGTATACAAACTCCATGGCATGCCAGAAACCATTACAAGTGATCGAGATCCAGTGTTCATGAGTTCTTTTTGGAAAGAGTTCCTCAGCCTACAGAGGGTGTCCTTGAATCTCTCCACTGCCTACCACCCCCAAACCGATGGACAATCGGAGGTGGTCAACAAATGCTTGGAGACCTACTTAAGGTGCATGACTGGGGAGTTTCCTCACAGGTGGAGTCACTTTGTACCCTTGGCTGAGTGGTGGTATAATACCAACTACCACACCAGCTCTAAGTTTACTCCCTTCCAGGTACTCTACGGTTACCCCCCTCCACTACATCTTCCTTATGTGCCTAAAGACTCTAGGGATGCCATGGTGGATTCCATGCTGACTACTAGGGAAGAGATGCTCAAAATGCTCAAATTCCACCTTAAACGAGCTCAGCACAGGATGAAAGCACTCAGTGACAAGAACAGGAGTGAAAGAGCATTCAAGATTGGAGACCTAGTTCTACTAAAATTACAACCGTACAGACAAGGGTCACTAAAGCATGCTCGTAATCACAAGCTCAGTCAGAGATACTACGGGCCGTACAAAATTAAAGATCAAATAGGAGCAGTGGCTTACCGGCTAGATCTTCCTCCGGGATCGGCGATGCACCACACCTTTCATGTATCGCAACTGAAACCTACCATGGAGATCCAGTTGAGCTCGCTCCTTCCCTACCTGCAATCAAGGAAGATCAGGGGTTAGAACCATTAGCAATCTTAGATAGGAAGATTGTCAAACGCAAAAATGGAGCAGACACCATGCTACTCATCTCGTGGAAACAGCTGTCCCCATCAGAAGCTACTTGGGAATATTTTAGTGAATTGCAAGCGAGGTTCCCTAATTGTTCCTTGTGGACAGGAATTCCGAAGGAGAAGGGATTGTGACTATGGAAGAACACCTCCAGTGGTTACGAGCAAAGTTAGGGTTTGTAAAGTCGGGAGCTAAAGGGGAACTGATGGCTGAAAGTGAAGATGATATCAAAAGAAGGAAACAGGACACGTCTGGGGACAACATGGAGTTCCCAGTTCAGAACGTGCACATCAAGAAGGATAACTGGAAGGGCCGGCCATGAGCTGGCCTAAGTCCATGGATTAGGAAATAACATTAGATGGGCTCAGCCATAAGCTTATCAATACAGTAATAATAGAAGTTACAAGTTGTTATCCTTTTTGCAATTTGTTGCAACGGTTTTAGTATAGGTGGTGTACGGCACATGTCATCACATTTTTATTTCCATTTTGCTATGCAGGAGTCCTTATAAATATGTATTACAGTTGTCAATGAAAATATAGAAAAAATACAAAAAACATTATTCTCCCAATTCCGTGCAAATCCTTGAATTCGAGGGTTCATTGTTATTACTTTTAGCTTGAATTCGAGCTAAGTTCCTTAGTCCATTTATCTAATTAGCTCTTCCGCGCTGCACAATACTAATAAAAAAAACTTAAGAAAGACAACTCTTTTAGATCTAAAGGATTGAAAAGGAGAAAATGTACCTATTAATTTACCTATGTGATACCTTGGAACAAGATACAAGCATGAGAGAGAGAGAGAGAGTCTTAGGGTTTGGCCCCTTGTGAAACTGTTGAGAAAGAAAGATAAGTTTCTTTTAGGTAAGGGATAATAACACTTATTTTATTAAGAAAGACTTATTTACCCTCTTATTTAACAGCAAATAATATCCCTACCTTTTCTTATAATTTATTTGATTTTATATTACATCATTTTTTCGTAGTTTTGAAGGAAAGGTTACTTCCTGTTGCATGATGATTTTATCCAGATTTTACTTTATGCTTATGCATGCAGTCAATTAATTTTACTTTTATGTGCTCATAAAATTACCTTGATGTTGTTTTACTTGATTTTATAGTGTAATAAGTAAATAATCATGGAAATCGAGATAATTATAGCTAAAAATATGGATTTTGAAAAAAATATAAAACAACTAAAAAATAAAAATAAAAAATAAAAAAAAGTCTTAAAGATGCCATCTAACTGTTGGCAATTGAAAAGAAAAGGGAGTGGTTGGCATTAAATCAAGAGACGTACAAAAATTAGAAGGGGACAAAACTTGTTGGGACAGTTTTGTTTCAATTAGAACAGGATGGGGGAGAAGGATGGCGTTGCGAGGAAAAGGATAACATTGGAATGCTTCATGTCTCAATTGCAAATAATGGAAAAAGGGCAAAATGCATATATTTCCCTGAATTTTAATTCAATATGAATAAATTTTTGAATTTTTAAATAATATAAACAACTTTTTAAAATTTCAATAAATTAACATATTGGTCTTAAAGTGTAAGTAATCGAGAGGAGAAGTGAATTAGTTACTTAAAATTTCTTTTAAAATCTTTTGCTAGTTTTTTATATTAATCTTTAGATGCTAAAAATAGCTTACAAAAACAAACTTTATTCGATTTCTAATGTACCTTTTGTTTTATTATGAAAACAGCTTTTGTTAGGTTTTGAAAATAGTTTAGAAACCTTCTTGATTGCTTAATTAGATTATGGTTCGAGACTTTTAACTTCTATCTCTAAACAAATATTAAACTTTGTGTTTTAAAATTTTTTTAATAGTAATATCAGGATATAAATTATGGAAATTAAAAAAAGATAGAGTATGAGAGACTGAGCTCAAGCATATATCGTGGTTTTATGTTGTACATCTATCATCTTTTTTAGCTTCACATTAGGTATAAGTTGTCCACATTAGTTATTCCACTAATTTGCTAAAAACATTGATCAAGGTATAAAGAGTCTTGCTTTTCCAAACAATCGAATTTACCGCACCGTTTCCTTAATTTAAACCTAAGCTAACATGGCTTAAAAGTAACCTTTCTTACCTAAACGCTACCACATCTATATAATGATAGTTTACAACTCAAACAACAATGATTTACAATATGCAAAATCCTCTAAGAATCAAAACAGATGAAATAGTGCAACTTATGAAACTAAGTAGTGAAGCAGATTTTGATTAGAGCTTCTAAAGTAGCTTTTTCAATAAGTTCTTCTAGCTTAAGTGAAACAATTTGGCTCTTTCAAATATTGGAGTGCTTACAAGGTTTTTATCGAAGTAATTATTGCCTTCATTTGGTTGTATGCAAAATAAATAAATAAATAAATAAATAAATGATACTCCAATTTATGGACTTTCTTCTCAACATTCTGATTGCTTTACAAGGATAGCAAATCTTCAAATGGCCGGTGGTGATTTTCTTTGATTTAGTTTGTCGTTTCTCAAATTCAATGGACTTCTTTAAGTGTGTCATTTTAGTTGTCGGAAAATTTTGGAAAAGCTTTTCAAATCTTGACATCAACATGGACGATATTTCTAATTGATTCCTTGACAAAGCTATTCAAATCTTGCCATCAAAATGGAAGATATTCCTAATTGATTTCTTGACCTTAAAAAAAAAAAAAAAAAAAGAATATTCACGTTGTTTGACTTATGTAGCTTGTTGTATCTTGCATCCAAAAAGTCTTCTAAACAATTATGGAATCTTTTTTTGAATTATTCTCATCCAGCCACAATTATTGAACCATTTCATCAAATCTTGAAAATCATTAAGTCCGCCATAATTTCAAAACAAAATTTAGATATTAAAAAATTAAATTTCCCTTGGATTTTGTCCACCTTTAGTGGAACGATAATATATTTCCCTAATATATTTGATTTATGAAGCTTGGACTTCAATATTATTAGTTGAGGTAAAAGTGGAAAGTTCATTTGCCTAATTAGGTTTTAATTATCTTGGTATTTTCAGTATTCAATTATTTGAAAAATAGTTAAACTGTTATGAATAATAGAATTAAGAGGTAGCTAAGCTGGACGAGATACTATGTCTCTTAAATAATATACAAGTTGTTTAGTAAAACGTACAAACAGTTGTTGTACTTGTAATGGATAGAAACAGTTATAGACAAATACATACATCTAAGATAGATTCAAAATACAAATTTATAACTGTTAGACAGCTAGCATATAAACAGATCTATAGATCTGTAAATCTATAAATACATTCATAACAGAAAAGGGGAGGGTTACTCTTGTTTTAACAACTTCCGAGTGATATCAGGAGCTGGAGACTTGCTCGAAAGAGTCTCAAGTACATAATCTTACACCTGCAAAAATTACAAAATCAAATTTCTGGTTAATAAAAGAGGAAGGAGAGAAATAAATAAAAGAGAGAGAGTTTAGTTCAATACGTATCTGATACAAAGAACAATTAGTTTAGGGTTTCTTCCATCGGGTTTTCTGAGATTTTATATTTTGGATCCTTTTGTATGATCCGACCCACGTGTTTTGTATTTGGATTGTCTTTATTAGTCCGAACCGAGCTACATGGGTAACACAAACACTTAAAAATATGCTACTTTTATATTTTTTTTAAGGAAAAAGTATTTTTTTCATTAAAAAATAATTTTCTTCAAAACAAAAAAGGTTTAAGATTTCTAGCTACACAAGTGCACTAAAAAGGAAGGAATTGTGAAGGTGTTAAAAAAGTGCTCAAAAATATAATATCTTTGTAAGAGAAATCTTAGAGTAAGAATTATCTTCAAAACTATTTATAATTAGTTTTAGATGTTGTTGAGGGGAAAAAAAGTTGCGAGTGATTTGTAAATTGAAGATTATAGCCTAGATAATGAACTATATTAGGCCTTTTATTATGTTTATTATAACATAAGAAACTGAAACATATTAAGATATCATTGAAAAACATCAAAAAGGAACCCTGATATCTAAGCACAATACTGGATAAAATAAAATTAAATGGTAGCTGAAAAAATGTTTTACCTAATTTTTTTTATCTTTTAAAAATTTCACGATGACTTCAATTTTGATCACAATCACAGGAGAATCAATGACCATCCCTTATTTATGGCAGAAAGATCAACCAGGATAATGCCACACTCTTAGATGGTTGGAGCAGATAACCTACTAACAGCATCCTAACATTGACAATGATCGATCCATGACTTCAAATACAAGAGAGACATCTCTGTTTGTGGCAAGAATCAGTCCCATATGAGCTTAAGCCTTGCCAAGTGGGCCAAACTCGATCATCTATTCATCTACTTATACATAAGCTATGTGGTCTCCTCCCCAAAATCAATCATTTTTCATTAGAAAAACTTATTACTTCCTATTTAGGTTTATTTGAATTATCTTATTTTTATTATTTTTAAATATATTATTCATAAAAAATAAATATAAATTAAAAATAAATTCATAAATAACTAAATAAATAATATATAAATTAAATAAAAATAAAATATATATATTTAAATTAAATACAAATAAACTGTAAATAAAAACAAGATAATTCAAACTACCTTCAGAGGACATTGGGCCCGATCTATCTATTTATTACAGCTTTTGAACAGAAAGCTGGCTTTTGAGATGACAGCCTTGTTCATCTGGAACACTGATGTTTGTAGTCGATCTGACATTTGCGGTCTTTGCACGTTTTTGCAAATAAGGAATGGGTGGACCAATCCATTTAATTCATTATTGTGTATAACGTTTGACGTTTTATATGGAAACGGGAATAGATACAGATACTATATATATATATACACACATAAATTAATAGAGGAAATTACTATAAACTCTATGGTCTTCTGCATCACCATATCATCGCCTTTTTTTTTTTTTTTCCCTTTCTCTTCAGCCCTTAATTTGTAAGATTTCATCTCCATGAATTTTCATTTTGCTTGAATGTGAAGAAAAACTAAGTAAAATAATAAAAATGAAAGTTTGCGGATCATTCTTCAAGCAACAAATTAGCCATAGCTGTAATCCAAAAATATCATAAATCAAACAGAAGCCCTTTGAAATTTTCTTCTTGGTTTCAAGCATTATAAGGTCTCATAGATTTTAGACATTCCGTCACAGATCTGTAAATTTATAATATACAGAAACGGTTGAACAGTAAAGGTTTAAACGTGAGGGTCAAGTCAATGCTTTAGATTAATATCAACAATATATCACCCTTTGGCTCATGTGCTTTAGTAGCTAACGTGTGTGCCCAACGCATTAAAATCTTGATGGAATAACATGATGATTACAACCTCGATTTCATGAACTTGTATAATTTTACTTGTTAAGTTTCAAAGTTGTCAAATTATCTACCTAGCTAAAAGTTTAGTTTTTATCATTATTCAGTTATAATAAAAAAAAAAACCAATAATATCACACTTATGTAAACCAAATATTATCTTTGCACTTTTCGGATCCTTGTAACCCCCCCTATAGTGGTATTGGTTGAATGGTTGATTTTTTAGATACAATTCGAAGGTTAGGATTTTGACAACGAAGAAAAAAACAAA